>WHYT01017497.1:656244-688475 GCA_009806455.1 Tetrax tetrax
GCCGCCTGGCGAGAGGCCAGAGGGTGAGGCCTGCAAGGCCCTGGAGGCCTGCGCCTCCCCCTCTGGGCCTCTGCCCTTGCTCAGCTTCATCACATCTTCTCTTCTCTTTTTTTTTTCTGTTTTCCCCTTCTTAAATACGTTATCGCAGAGGCGTTATCACGGGACATTCTGCTACCAATCGGCTTGGCCTTGGCCAGCAGCAGGTCCACCCTAGGCCCGGCCGAGTCCACTGAACAAAGGGGAGCGACTTCCAGCAGTTTCCTACAGAAGCTGCCACCTTAGGCCCCCTCACTAAGCAAAACCACAACACTGGGTTGTAGCTTTCTGTGAATGGTTTGGTATAAGCCTTTTAGTCTTACTTATCACTGTTTAGTTAATTATATGCAAATATTAACAAGAAGTGTAATATATCTATATATGCTCCTGATTCTTTTAGAGAAACAAATTGTCTGTCAATTTGGATAAGATGTATCTACCAAACTTGCTCTTAAATACTAATGGAAACTTTGCAGCTTCATGTTCATGATGGGAGAAGGAAGAAATTGGAAGGCTTCATGAAGACGTTAACGAAATCACCACCTTTAGATGGAAACTATGGTGTATATGCTCTGGACTGTGAGATGGTATGAGCAACCTAAAAAATTTGGTTCAGTTAATAGAAAACTATATTGTTGTTTATGAAACAATTTCCTAGCTGTAGTAGTTTGGCACTCACGTCTCAGAGATCTGCAGAACTCTGACTAGTCACCCTACATGACTAGACCTTCAGTCTAAATAGTCACTCTATGTGACTAAACCTTTGCTGTTGAATGTGAGCAAAATCATTTGGATCTGTTGAATTGGTAGCCAGTTCTGGTTTCTGTCCAGTTCACAAAATGTAAGGAAACGTCATTGCTGTGTAAATGCCTGTTAAATTTATTTTTTTTTTTTTCTTCAGTGTTACACAACCCATGGCTTGGAATTAACTAGAGTGACAGTGGTCAATGCAAAGCTACAGGTTGTCTATGATACGTTTGTTAAACCAGATGGTGAAGTTGTAGACTATGATATAAGGTATGCTGATTAAGTCTAATTCTGAAGAACTATAGACTAATAAATTGACAGATAACTATATAAGAAGAAACATGCTTCTCTTCAATGTCTGTTTCCGGTAACATAAATCAAAGACCTTCAGCCAGGATTGAAGCTTTTGTTTTTGCAGGCTCAATTAAGAGGGCGTTTTCTCTTTGCCTAGTTCAATTTATTTTTTTTCCACATTTGAAGACTTTTTCTCCACTTCCTTCAGAGAAAAAAAAAAAAAAAGTTAAAACTCCCAGAACTTGCTAAATTCCTCAAGAATATAGAAACAAATGCAAGTTTCCTCTATACATGTTGTCTCACAGAAAGGCAGTGTAGTCACATGCCATGCATTGAGGAGATCACATTGTACAGCTTAACAAGATTTGGCTATATTTAGTGCAGATCACTTGTATTTGATGTTCCTGTTTGGGTTTTGTCTTGTAACACATGATTTGATTCCTATTAGTTCTTTGAAGTTCTACATCTGCTCTGAGAAGAAGCTTGAGTTTTGAGTCTCACAGCAAAAAAAAAAAAAAAGTTGAAGAACCAACATAATGTGTTCCTACTTCTTCAACAGCAATATTTATTTGGTCAGAGCCCAGTCTTTGGTCCATGCTTAAAAAACAGACTCAGCTGCTTGTAGTGGTAAAGCTAAGTTAATATCGCCTAGCTTAGTTTATCTGACAGTACCTAGATGAAAAGGAAGAGAATGAAAAAAATGCCTTATGTTGACTTCAGCATTGTGTGATTTCAAAACTGACTAGTGTTAACTTCAGATGTTGGAGGAATGACCACTGTAAACCTAGTTCTAAATGTTTCTTAGTGTCTCTGTTAATGAAGCTCTTCTAAATCTGTCCTTAGACTCTCTGGAGCAACAGAGGATGATCTGAAGAGTACCACAACATCTCTTCGGGATGTACAGGCAATACTGCTGAACTTGTTCAGTGCAGATACAATTTTAATTGGACACAGTTTAGAAGATGTCTTATTTCCTCTCAAGGTAAAATAACCTGTTGAAGCCTATTTGAAGAGGTGACTATTTGTCTTTACTGTGTTCTAATTAATTTTGAAAAGGAAAAGAATGTTGCTTTTTGCCAGATCAACATGTACAAAAGATAATCAAACATACTTGACTGTTGAATAATAGCTGTATTAAACATAATACTGCCTTCAGAGAAGGAAGAGATTTTATATACGAACACAGTATGGTAAAGATTCTGACATCTGGGCTTGCTACTTTGGTGTTTTGCTCTTCTAGCTGTGCAACCATACATCACCACTGAATAATATTGTCTTTACTTCTGAATTTACAGAAACCTAGAATTACACGTTTTCTGATCTTGCTGAACTCATGCCAACAAATGCATAAAAGGCAATGACAATTCAAGTAATGTTAAGGTATTGCTCTTAGAATCTCTGTAAATGATTATGCTGCCTGTCAGGTAATTACCTTAGGTACCAGAAAATCATAGATTATGCTATTAAATATCAAAGGCAGTGATATTCCATAAGAAATATAACCAGTTGCTCAGGGAGGCTTGGGGCAATCTTATAAATGTATATCAACACATCAATACAAGGGAATGTGTGAACAAGACTGAGCCAGGCTCTTTCCAGTGGTGCCCAGTGCAGTGGGCACAGACTGAAACACAGGAGGCTCTTGCTGAACCTTAGGAAACACTTTTTTACTGTGAGGATGACAAAGCACTGGCACAAGTTGTCCAGAATGGTTATGCATTCTTCTACCTTAGAGGTGCTCAAAAGCCATCTGGACATGTTTCTGGGGAACTGACTTTAGATGGCCCTGCTTCAGCAAAGGGTTTAGACAAGATGACCTTCAGAGGTTCCTTCCAATCTAAACCATTCTGTGATTATTACTAATGAAGGAACTAGAATTTAGCCTTGATAGGCTTCCCTGTTTGTAACATATAAAGATCAAAGCAAATAAGACTTTGAAGTATGGTATTGGCTGTCTAAAACCAGAATTAATCATGTTCACTATATATATACAACAAATGAATAAATGTCAATGCAGTGTACAGAAATCACTGCAAAGCATAATCTTACCATGGTTCTTGCCCCACAGTTTGCCATTCTCTAAAGAGTAGAGGAACACAGGACAGATGATGTAGGATGTGGAGCTCAAGGATTAGATTAGGCATATTGTTGAGAAACGAAATTATTTAAGGGATTTAATTAATAAATAGTGAGGTGCAAGACTGTAACTGGATGTGTAATCATTATGTGGCCTCTGCTTTTTTCCAGCTAATTCATGACACAGTAGTGGATACATCAGTAGTGTTTCCTCATCTGCTAGGTTTGCCTCACAAAAGACCACTTAGAAGTCTGATGGCCGACTACCTCAGGAGAATTTGTCAAGATGATGGTAAGAGCATAGGTTCTGAAAAGGTAGTAATACACTTGCAGTCATTTAAAACTTTGTCTTGGATACCTTTAGTTCAATATTATAGTAAAAGCAGAGGGTATACCTGAAGAGTAAGATGGTTGGTGGTGTGATTTAAGGCCAGACAGCAACTAAGCACCACATGACTCATTCCCACCCCCCCTCCAGTGCAGTTGGCTTGTCAAAGTGTTCACCATACAAAAGTGTTCCTTTTCTTTGTAAAAGGGCCTTCTTAAAATTCTGAAGGTAGCAGGATGAGGCTAACATCTGTTTCAAGCTTATCCAAGCTGATAGAGGAGCTGAGATTTTCAGTAGTAGAATTATATTAAGTTTATTGACTGGCTGTCAAAGACACATGAATACATCTGGTTTACAATGTACATATGATAATTATGAAACATTGCATCTAACAGATATATTTTACATTGACTATGCCATTCTAAATAATTGGCTTTCATCTGATGTTACATACTCAATTTACTCTGTTCTAGTAAACTGGCAGATTGGTATTTGGTTTTTATCAGTGAAGCCTGGTGGACAACAAATAATATTCTATTCTAACATATCTTCATTGCCCAGAGAGTACACAACTGGTTGCACTGAGCAAAACTTGATGACCCAATGCGTAACTTCCACTCCCTGTGTTTATATTGGTTTGTGCTGCTGCTTTGTGCTAGTTTGTGTTAGTTCTGTGCTAGTACAAGAGAACGGTAGTAAACTTCACATCTGGATTTGTGGGTTGTTTGTTATTTGTTTGGTTGGGATTTTTTTAAACCTAGAGATCAGTAGAATGAAACACGCTTTGCTGTCAGAAAGCAGTAGGTCTCCGAATTTAGTTGATTATTTGCCTTTTTTTTGACCGGGAGCCTGTTTTAAAGGGTCTCAACTCCAGGATTTTTTTTGTGTCCAAGATACAAGAGCTGCAACTGCTAAGGTAGCTTGATTTACAGTATGTTGCATACTGGCCCCGATCGGGACCAGACTACGCAGTCTCTCTTCCACTCCCCCCACCCTCCGAGAGAACAGGGGGAGATGATATAAGAAAAACAGCTCGAGGTTCAAGATAAAGACGGGGAGGAATCCTTAAAGTTACCGTCACGGGCAAAACAGACTCAAAATATTCATTTATTACTAAAACTAGCAGGAGAATGAGACAGAGAAACAAGATATCCTCCTCCCTCTTCCTGGGCTTAACATTATCTCTACTATCTCTATCCCTCGCGAGCGGCACACGGTGGGGGAAAAGGGAATGGGGGTCGCAGTCAGTTCATCACACGTTGTTTCATGCTGCTGCTTCATCGTCGGGGGAAGAACTCCTCACATTCCTCCCCTGCTCCTTCGTGGGGTCCCTCCCACGGGCCACAGTCCTTCATGAAACTGCTCCAGCGTGGGTCATCTCTTCCACAGGGTGCAGTCCCTCCAGAACAGCTGCCCCAGCGGGCCCTCCACGGGCCACAGCCTCCTTCAGGCATCCACCTGCTCCGGCGTGGGCTCCTCCACGGGCTGCAGGTGAATCTCTGCCCCTCCGTGGACCTCCATGGGCTGCAGGGGGACAACCTGCTCCACCATGGTCATCACCACGGGCTGCAGGGGAATCTCTGCCAGGAGCTGCATTACTCCTCCCCCTCCTTCTTCACTGACCTCGGCATCTGCAGCCGTTCCTCACAACAGGCTTCCAGGCGCCTCTCAGGATCCTTTTTACATCTTATTCACTGCTCATCTCCCCTCCACTTCTTGCAGCCGGGCCGGGCTGAGTCAGACCCAGTCGGCTGCCTGGCAGGAGGCCAGAGGGTGAGGCCTGCAAGGCCCACAAGGCTCGCACCTCCCCCTCTCTGCCCCTGCTCAGCTGCTTCACATCTTCTCTCCTTTTTTTTCCTGTTTTCCCCTTCTTAAATACGTTATCGCAGAGGCGCTATCACGGGACATTCTGCTACCAATTGGCTTGGCCTTGGCCAGCAGTGGGTCCGCCCTAGGCCCGGCCGAGTCCACTGAACAAAGGGGAGCGACTTCCAGCAGTTTCCTACAGAAGCTGCCACCTTAGGCTCCCCCTTACTAAACAAAACCAGAACACCTGATTTGACTGAAATATTGAAGAATACCTAATAGATAGAGGACTATGGCTCCACTTGAAAAAATGTCTCATACACATACCTTGAGCAGGTAAAAATAGCGGCAGCTTAAGGGTGGAATGGCAAGGCAGAGCAGTATTCATGAGTTGGAAAGCAAATGAGAATTGGTACTTTCTGTGATATAAGTTAGTAAGGATGGAGGGGAAGCTCACAGGATCACCTCTGGTTTCTATCCAAATTATGAAATAATTTCTACTTGATTATTGGCAATTTTTCTGGTTTATTCCTTGAGGTACATCTAGGAGTGGAGAAAACTAGAACCAGCTGTCTTTGGTTCTGTGAATAGTTGAGGTTAGCAAGTGGTATAAACTTCTCTTCCACAGGTAAAAGCTATGACTCTCCTCCATTAGCTTCCACAGCTTTTTATATGTCCAGTCTAAATAGATATTGCAGGGATAGTTCTTGTAAGGTATGCTGGTGAAAGCATTCGTGTAATACTAATGTGGCGGATGACTACCGTGGCAGTGGAAATGGTGCTCACTGAGAGAGCAGTGTAACCACGTCCACATTCAAGGAGGTACTGAACTGCTTTAAGCCAGTAGATATCTGAATTGCAACTACATATCTGAAATGTCCAAAGATCTTTGTTTCTGAGTTTAGGCTGCCACATATGAAAAATAATCTCAAATCACTGGCATTTAAGTTTTACAAGAGAAAGCTTTATGATTGAGTCGATCTTTTGTTGTGACAGCACTTAAGTCCTCTGCTTTCTGGGGAATGCAAAATCTAAGATAATTATTTCTCTTGCTAGTATCAGCTTACTATATTGTGGTATTCTTCCCTGACCAAAGCAGTTGTGTAATCAGTAGATGTGTAATCTGTGTAGTAATGTAGTGCTGTAGTGCAAAGAAGCAATACCTTTTTCTTTTTGAGCCACTAGCTCAAAAACATAGAATGGGAAGGTAATTTTACATCTTCAAACAAAAATGCTGAACTGCATGCTGTCAGATTTTTCTTCCAACCTTTTTTGGTTTTGGAATAATCAACCTCTGTCCCAGATCTGTTTATCTGATATTTGTACCTTTATTAAAACTTCTATACTCAAAATGGTATCTTTGTTTAACATAACTTAAACCACACAGGATTTAGATTTCCCCTGATCAGCTGTTACAGGATTTAATAAGGTACACACATTCAAATAAGACAATGAGACAATCTAACACTGACATATTTTTCTTGATGAAGATGATGGCTGAATATAGTAAGTCTATTCTCTACCTATCCTTGTTGGAGACCCCCAACATGCAGCTTTGGTTTTCAGTAGGGAGTGCTCAGAACTTTCAGTAGTTAACTACGATTATCCTGACGGTGTTTTCTTGTATTGACTTAGTGTTAGGAAGGGTATTCTGATGCCACACATTAAGTGTCAACTAATGAAAGGCTTGTATTTATTTCTTTTTTTGGATGACTACCACTATTTTCCAACCAGAATGAATTAGAACCTTTGTCCTGTACTTTTTGTAGTTAAGGGAATTGTATAAAATGTGTAATCCTGTAAGTTATTGAGTTTTTAAGCTTTGACTAAATATGTTATAAAAATGTATAATCTTATATGATTTAAATCCTCTAACTCCATTCTGGTCAGATTTTGTGGAACATTTCAGTAAATCAGGACAAGTAGATTCTCCGTAGTTAACCAAGATATAAATTAGCATCTAGTTGCAAAATTAACTTGTTATCTGTTATTCTTTCAACTTCTGATTTGAAAGTACATGCCTTGAAGAGACTGGTTTTCCAAAGACAGTTATGTTGGATACTCTAAGTTACGCGACCAGGCTCCATTGGATATTGAAGCTGAAGGATGCAGGGGAAAACTAAATATTGCCAGACAATACTGGACTGCTAGAAGCATATGGTTATTACCTTAAATGCCTGGTAGTAAGAAGTTGCACCAAAAACTGTATGAATACCAAGTATTATCTTAATATTCTTAACAATTGTTCAGCTTAATAAACAAAGCTACCATTCTTTTATTAAGAAATACATAATCTAACACTTATAACTTTTTTTTTGTTCTTCTCCAGTTGGTGGTCATAATTCCAGGGAAGATGCAATTGCTTGTATGGAGCTAATGCTTTGGAAGGTTAAGGAGGACAATAAAAGCAGAAAACGGTGATTATTATGGCTTTGGAACAACAAGTTGCGGGGGAGAGGGGGAGCAGAAATCAACCTCAGTATCGCACACTGCTCTGTAATGATTCAGTACTAATTACTTTTCTAATGTAAAAAAGGGGACAATGGGAAAATCTAATGGCAAGACTTGACAGTATCTAGTTCTGAGGCTTAAGATGTGCAGGAAGGAGGAAACACAAATTCACAAAATACATACAAGTAAGATGTGCAGAGTAAGTTCTTGTGTGAAACAGCAAGCCCATGTGCTTTTTCTCTTCAGTTAAAAGAATATTATTTCTGTAATCACTCTTACTAGTCTGTGTAGCTGAAAACTATAATTTGCATTAAGTGAAAGCACTGTTTGTTTAAAGTTCTAGTTATAACTTTTGATTTCATGTTTTTCAGCCTCTGTGAAATAAAACTTAGGTTTCTGCAGTGTGATTAAAGTCTGATTATTGTTTTCTTTTTCCCTTTCCCTTCCTGCCTCTCTACCTTCAAGGAGAGAGAAAACAAACTTTGTTGTGTTTAATGTACTAATTGACACAAAAAGGCATAATGGTAGAAATGTAGCCTGCTCTGGTGCAGAATCAGCTGGTCCCTTTTAATAAGGTGAGCCTGTAGGAAGCTTTTCAACTGTAAAAGCAATAAGCTTTGGTGACTTACAAGGGTTACAAAAAAAAGTAGAGTATTTCAAGAAGTAAATACATTCACTGCCTCAGCTAAAATTGGATTGTACTCCAACCTATAATTACCTGTCTTCTGCCTAAGGCAGGATTCAGCATCTGCTGCCTTTAGAGATGCGGACTTTTCAAGTCTCTTCCCACTTATTTTTGTGTGAAGAAAACAGAACGAAATGCAATATAAGAACGGACGACGTTTTTTTGTACAATACTAGATCTGAGCTAAAGTTATGCTTTGCACTGATTCATCAAAGTAAGCTGAGAGTGGTGAGGAAAAATGATCTTGACTGAGGACTGGGTAAGAGAAGATCAGTAGTGTAAAGATCTCACTGTTCTCAGATGTGCCCTGAAGAATGATTACACTGCATGACTAAATCTGTAATAGAGTTTAAAAATCACTGTAGCTGCTTCTTACACATTAAACTCATTTTCTGTGAAATACTGACAGGTGATAGCTGTGATTAGAAATAGCATTGCATATTCTATATTCATTGTCCTGTATCTGCTGCTCAGAATGTAAAGAAAAAAAAAAACAAACCAAAACCCAACCCCTTCCAATTTTCCTTCATTGAAGAATAGGTAATACTTCTTTCTATATTCATAGAACAGTCCTGTATGTAGGCCCTACTACAGCTTAAAGAAGAGGCTTTGACATGTTTTTTGCAAAGGTGATAGACTTGCTCATAGATCCTCCCAGCTTTGAAAGTTTGGTTTGTGGGTTTTTTGTTTTGTTTTTTTCTTTTTAGTGAAGATTGCCCTTAATATTTGGCTTTGAGTAAACCCAAGAAAAGTATGTTAGGACATGGAGTTTTTGGAAAAATTAAAAACTGTTGTCAGTGGTAGTGTTATGCTCTTAATAGCAAAGAAACAAATTGAAGCTGCTTGGGAAGAAGAGGACATGGGATCTGATGTATTGTGCTGTGGAAGGCAGAACATAAAACCTGCTAATGGTCAAGCTGAAAACCTTTATATGCTGCCTACTGCCGCAAGTCCGGCCAATGCTGCCTCTGTCTAACCTAAGGGCTACACGATCTTTCTGGCAGACCAAGTGTCGTTGTTTTGAAGCATTTCAGTACAGTATTTTTAAGAGGCCATGTCACACTACAAACTGCGTAAAGGATAAAATAAGCAAAAGTAAGCCCTGCTTGTATATTATAGGTAGTAATTTATAATTATGCAGTGAAATTAAGTGAAATACAAATTGAATAAGCCTCATGTATATCCAGGCTAATTGTAAAAATGTGTTTTACAATATGTAGTATGTTTCTCGATCTGTGCTTCATAATAGTTGCTGTATGATAATGCCTCCAATAGCATTAAACTCTTCAAAATATGTGCATATTTTGCATATAGGCAAATGTTGACTGTTAAACTAGACAATGCAATAGCATACCTTATCTCTCTCAAGAGAAATTTTTGAACAGGTTATTTCTACTAGCTCACATTCAAATGGGAGTATTACTTAGTAATTATTTATCCTTGGTGACCATACTGGATTGATGTCTGCTTGCAACTCCCGTTGTCACATTGAGCTTAGTATTTCTGTTTGAATTACAATGAAATGTCTACAAAATACTGCTATAAGATCCCCATTTAGCCATCAGTGGCTTTTCAAAAGTATCAAAAATATCTAAGACAGTAATATCTATTGCATTACAATATGTAACCACTATATCTACATGACTAGGAAAAAAAGAAAACTCTGCATATGAAACAGCAGATTTCATTACTTCAGTCTATTCCTACTCTGAACAGTATATACACTTCTACAGCCTGTGGAGGTTACTGTGTGATATACACATACATATCTGTAGTAAAACAGTATTACTGTATTATGTACAGTGAGAGCTATACACAGTTCTACACAGCACATCACATTTTGGGCTCCAGCAGATTGAGTTTTGATTTTCTTTAGCACATCGTTGACGAATGAAGATTTCTCCTGTCTTAAGCAGCTTCTTCAGCAGAACAATCAATGCCTGCGTAAGTAAACTTCTCATATAGGGTAGTATTCACATAGGTCTGGGAAGGAAATAAACAGAGTGTGATGCAGGGTGCGTTACCTCAAGAATCCGAAACTATACTGAAATTATTCATGGCTTAATTCTTTTCTATGGATTTATTCTTACCTTCCTTTCTTCTAACATCCTGTTCAGTGACACGAGTATCTGAGCAAATGATGGTCTTTCATACGGTTTCTCTCTCCAGCACTGTCTCATTAGATCATACCTTTAAAAATCAAACACCAACACTTCGTATTTTGGATACATGGGTTAAAGCTACAGATTTGTGTTTAGTGGAAGATT
The DNA here is from genome assembly GCA_009806455.1 of Tetrax tetrax. Taxonomy (NCBI): domain Eukaryota; kingdom Metazoa; phylum Chordata; class Aves; order Otidiformes; family Otididae; genus Tetrax; species Tetrax tetrax. Next base: position 666,935 of record WHYT01017497.1, read on the forward strand.
GTGTACATTCCATTTTTCAAAGGAAAATGGATTTATACATAGGTGGAGTTAAATTTTCCATAGCTGGTTGCTATGTGAAAAGATTTTTCTTTTTCTCTACAATAATCGAAAAAGCTCTCTTTGAACTAAAGCCCAGCTATATTATGTAAAGAATAGGAAATCTGGCAGGAGCAGAGAGCCTGGGAAATGGTTCATGGCAAATAAGAGTGCATGCTGGGTACAAAAGGACTTCAGTAATTATTTCCACTTGTGCACCCATGCTATAGTGGTTTTTTTAAAAATATAATTTTTATATTTTTCTGAAAAAAAAATTTGTTTTATTAGTTTCTTGTAGACATCATATATTTCCTGTAGCAGATGTTGTGTTACTCTGTTCGTTTTGTTTGCTGAGGCAGTTGCTTACACTTCATCATCACAGTTGAGAGGCTTTTCCAGTCTGTACCCTTGAGGCAGTTTTTCATACAGTTCTGCACATGTCATTCCACAGTATGGTGTTCCACCTAAAGCAGAGTTTTTAATCATTGCCATGAACACAAGGAGTTTTTAATAAAAGAAAGTTTAATTTCATAGCAGAAATGAAAAAGAATGTATGAAAATGAACTCAGTAACAGGTACATTAGTCCAACGATAGGGAATATTTTGCAGCTACGTTTTTCTTGTTAGTGTTTATGTACTGCTTAATGCACAGTATTGAAGAGAAAAATAAAAGTGAGTATAAGCTTTTATCATCTGTGGACCTGGCCTAAATTTCTCTACACTTTCTCTGAGTTCCTGCCTTTGATTGTATTTGAACTGGTTTTGCAATACCTTTGATGGCAACAGACAAGTCATTCCTTCATTAGCATGGTATTAATAAGATCCAGTATGAACTCTTAGAGCTGTTAGTGTCAAGCTGGATTTGCCCCTTTTTGCAGATGTTTGGTTGCTAAGACTCTTGATTTTCCAGACAGCAGTGTGTTAGTTCCCATCCATAGCTAGTGCAAAACCATTTAGTAAGGAAAGTTGGGGATAAATTAGAAAGCAAGAGTTCATGATTAGTCCAGTATGCAATGTGCACCTCGGTCAGTATGCCTCTCCTGGCCAGCAGACCATGGGGCGTGCTCCAAGGCAAATCATAAAGGGCCACGTAACACAGTCATTTTGAATGCTTTGAGGCTGTATCACATACATAGTGAATAGAGGTGTATGCAGAAGTGAACTCTTGAGTTTTATTTAAAGATTAATGTTTAAAAAATTTCTTTGAGAATACTTGGTATAGCAGATGTTTGCCCCCCGACGCATAGCCCAAAGTCATTAAAATATAAGTCTTAAATCAAAGACTCAGGAAGACTCAGGAAACGCCACTCAACAGACTCAACACAGGATTGGATTAAGGCTATAAATCATGCGATATGCTGTACTTTATATTTAGATATGGCCTAGGTTTTATAGTGCAATGAAAGCATGGTCATTATGTTTTCCTCCTTTAGAATGGTACCTGAATTGAAAATGTGATAATTGCATTTCCAAGCATATTGAAGCTATGTAAAATTTAGTAGAATGAAACAGAAAAACTTGAAATAAGTTGCAAAACAATAATTTTAAAGAGACTGAATGAATGGAGCTGAGTTGGCTCAGATTGGGTTATTTGTGCAGTACAAAATGCAGATACTTACCTAGACTAACGATTTCCCATAATAGGACACCGTATGACCATCTGCAACAGAGGGATATTATGGAGTGCAACAAGATTTCATATTTTTAATTGGTAGATAGTTTTGCTGATATTCAGAGAACACAGAGAAGTGTGATTAATTATTTTTTAATTAAAAAAAAATATTTGTATAATGATAGGATTTGTAGAAAACTGTAGTGAGATTTTTAGCAAAATTGGTTGATGGACTCACAGTGAATTAGAGTCCTTTACTGGAGTGTGAGCTCTCAGCAAATTGTGCTATTACAGAATTGCTTTGCCAAATATCACTTCCAACTTCCTGACTAAAATAGTGAGTTTCTCTGGGTCTCTCAAGGGTTCATCAGGTTTTTGATTTCAAGTGAGAAACATAGCTAAAGTAGTGGCCCAAACCAAGTTAGCTTGTGAACACAGAACTTGTTCAGATACTGATAATGAAATAAAAGTAACTTTTTTTTTTTGTTATGGATTTTATTTTGCTTCCATTGCTTTTGATTTTTTTTTTCAGTTAAGAGTGGATGTTTCATCCTGGCTGTCAAACTTTCCTTTGTATTAAAAATATATCTTTATTTAAAAAAAAAGACCACATGAAAACATACTTACACATCACTGTTTGTGGTGTAAACACTGTAATTCAAAGATTCAATTGCCATCCATCGCACTGGAAGCCGTCCCTGGAAATGATTTCATGAAAGTTTATTTTGTTGGTAGTTGGAATAGCAATATTGCAATTTATGCTCCAACAATTGTTTTGTGGGTTACCTTAATGAAAAATGACTTTGTGCAAGTAAGATTTACCAAGTAAATAAACTTATTTCTTTAAGTTATGCATTTACTTCTCAAAGGGATGATTAACACAGAAGCTAATAGAAAATTGATCCAATCAGCAACAAGAGGAAAGGGAAATAATTCCTGAGGGATATCTTATGATGTCTCTAACCCGTACTGTTCCCTTGACCACCTGGTGTTATTCCTGGTTCATGACTACATTATACTTGTTACACATAATCCTCTTTCAGATTTTCCAAAGCAGTAGCTTTGGGCAGCTCATTTTTCAGGTCACAGATCCTGACATACCTCTAGTTACTTGTCTCACTAACTTTGGCCTCATTCAATAGAATTAGACAACATTTCCTCAGACAGACAAATTGTGGTAGGAAAATATTGTTTCTATAGCTGTACAGATCCATCCATATGCACACATCCTCTTCATTTGTCATTATGGATATTATACTTTTTTATATACTTTTTTTATATTACAGTTTTAGTAAATCTCATAACTGGTTATTCTATTGTCATCCATATTAATAGAAATAATTTTCAATTACATTATATATCATATTATAATAATGGTATTGAATTGATTTACAAGTAATGCATGTATATTAATAAACACAACATAAATATTTATACATGTAAATATATAACATTTCTATAATCAGTACTGTAGTACTGTACAATGAGTTTGTATTTTTGTTGATATGAAAAAAACAAAGTAAGAAATAAGAAAACAAAAAATGAGGAAAACAGACTGTATCAGTTTGTTTTGATCCTTACCATGGTCTTCTTAACATAAACTTCCTGACCCCTTGATAAGCCAAAGTCAGCTATTTTTGCAACATAATTTTCTCCAACTAAGATATTTCTTGCTGCCAAATCTCGATGAATAAACTAAAATTTAAAAAACCAAACAAACAAAAAAGGAAATATCCACAGTATTTATGAGCTTTGCATATATTATTTTAGTGCTATATTGAAAATTGCAGACATTCAGAATAAGAACAAAACCCAAAACAAACAGCTTGGTATGTCACTATCAAGAAAATTTTACATTTCATCTGAAGATGAAAGCATTAGTTACTGTGTCATTTGTAAGTTTTAATACCTCTTCGTGGATTCCCTGTGATGTAGTATTTCAAAGGGCTAAGTGAACACAACAAAATAAAACTCATCCAGTAAGTGCTACAGAAGCAAAAATTAAAACCTTAATTCAATTTCATTAAAAGGCACAGTCCCTGAAAAATGAATTTCTATGCTTTCAGTGGGTAAAGAGTTGAAGACTGACCTGCTTCTGGCTCAAGTAGTCCATCCCTCTAGCAACGTCTGCTGCAAAATGCAGAAGTTGCTGAGAGGAAAGCGTAGATGCAGTACTGTTGGCAATAGCAAATGCTGGGTCTGTCTCTAGCACTCGGCTTTTCCGAAGGAAGTCCAGTAAATTTCCATGTGGGGCATATTCAATAGCAAGATAAAGATATCCTAATGAATCAGATAGTGAGCGTATCACAAAGTAAAATATGGTCAGTAATGGTATTTGGGCACTTTCTCTGCTTTGAGTGAAAAAGAAACAAACATAAAACAGACTTCAGGGGAAATACCAAACACAGTAATTCCTAGGTGCAGAGGAGAATTTAGAGCTATTGATGAACATCATTTCTGAAGGGTTAATTGATCTCGTAGACCTAAACTTGACTTTATTTGGCTTTTTAACAAATGTTGCAGAAAGACCTGCTTATGGGGTAGTGTTTCTATGGACTGCATGGGCCGTACCAAGCTGGGGCAGGGATTAAACTAATATTTAAAGTACCTATATTCAAGAGTTATCTTACCCCGGTGCTCACATGCTCCCAAAAGATTTATGATGTTGGGATGATGACCAAGTTTACAAAGAACTTCAAGTTCTCCAGCAAAGTCTCTGTGATCATCTTTTGAGGCATACTCTGCAAATCAAACAAGCATGCATTTATGTTTTACTTTGAACTAAATTTATGACCATATTGTTATTAATTATGATGACTCTGAGACGACTAGGGCACTACTGCTTCAGCCCCAATAGAGAGAAAAACTCTAACATACTGAAAGAAAACAGGACTTTCCAATCCAAGGAAAAAAAGAGAGAACCTAATGTCTGTAGCAGCCATCTGCAGAGAAAGCAAGCATCTTAATGTACCATGTCACTTCCCTTATTATTGTGAAATGTAGCAGATCATATGAAAACTAGCTGTCTAAAAATCTTTGCATATATGTGCTGTTGGTTATTTCTGTCTTCACGCAGATCTTCATGCCCTTCTTTACAGGATCAGCGTGGTTAGGAGTGCCTCACAATTTGTCTAGATAATGATCTAGTGAATTGCAAGAAAATATGTACATTCTTCCAGTACTGCATGTGTTACAGTTCTCTCTGGAATATGGCAGTCATGCCTAATGAGTACAAAGCAAGTGAGTGATCCTCATAGTACGTATGTATATAGATGCGTAGATACAGTTGTCTCTTAATGGCTAAGGTAAAGCACAATGAGCAAATGCTGTGCCCCAAGGCTAGCTTTGTGCTCCTCTCCCTGTTAAATGCATCTTTTAATGGCTCACATCTTGCAGATTAAATCACACATGAAGTTTCTACTGACCTATGAGTTGGAAAATAGATAATAGTTAATGATTTTAATGATTAAAGAGAAATGTAAACCAACTTGACCATGCAGAAACTTAGTCTTTGCAGGGGCACAAATCTTGGCCTAGTGACAGCTGATACAATTTCACTAGCAAATGAATATTTATTTTAGCTTTAGGAGAGGGCTATTGAGCATTTCTTATGACAGAGAAACACTTGAAACAAACCAAGAAAAGTCTTCCAGACTCTTCTCGGAGTCTCCGATCTTTACTACCTTTCATCCTTTTAATCGCAGCGTCCATGCGTAGGCCATCTTTCTTAATTCGTGCTTTCAGGACTTGCCCAAAGTTGCCTTCTCCAATCACGTCCTGAAATTTTATGTCATTCCACTCAAGAACTGGATAAATAGTGGGGTCTGGGCTGTTTTTGGCTTTCCTGCTCAGTGTGAGGGTACCTGAGTTAAACTGTACAGCTGGCTCTTCCCTCTGTAACAGAGTTACGCAAAGGACATTAATTGTGGTTTTACTTCACCGAGCAACGCTCTGACTACACTTCCCAAATACGTGTGTGCTCACTCATGTACACACACGCACAGAGCCTAATCCATCTCTTGCTTACACAAGAATGAGTACAGTAAACAGTTACACCTACTTTAAACACTTACTGCCCTTTTGGCCAGATCCACAAAATTAATCAGGCTCCTAATTTATGCACAAGTACCTTTGTAGACCTGGGCCTTCTAAACAGTTTTATAATCATCTTGAAGATGAAGGAGATGGGCAAAAATCATTTGTAAAACTGATCTCAAAACTGCTTGTAAGTCTCAGATTTGAGATTTATCTTGTGTCCTGTGCTGATAAGGCTCAGTAGGAAGACTGAGGAAAGAAGAAGCAAGGAAACAAAAGAGAGAGGAAATTATCTCCCTCCTTACTTGAGGAGACATCTGTACTTCAGCTACACATTCCTGTGAAATACTTCTCTGGGAAAAGTTTCAGAACAAGGATCAGGAGCTATTCTGTGTGGCCTGGGAACTGATTATCTTTTTGGATGAGCCTTCTGGCCTTCTGATTATGAATCAGCCTATGCAGCTCCATATGGAGGAGCTCCTTTGCCCAGCTTTGTTCTACCTCATAGGTTGCCCTCTGAAGTGAGAGAGCAGGATGGGAAAGCAGAGTGATAAGGAGACTGCAGCAGGTTACAAATATATACGTGTGTATATATAGAGAGAGATATTTCTATACAATATTACAACCTTCAGCAACTTCCTCACAGCCAGAACTATGATGCTGCCATTAACTGATCCCTGGTGTGCTATCCCCAACTTGAAAAGCCATGTTCGGTCTGGCTCAGTACTTGTCACACACCAGTGCGACCAGGCGAAAAAGGAAGAAGGATCTTTTGTCAAGTTAGGATTTCTACCTCTTACCTATAACAGTGATTGCTTTAGCTCCAGGGTCACTAGCAAAGAAGCTTTACAAGAATAACACTGTTTATACATATGAACAGAAATCAGTATTTGGGAAGGCCAAAAAGAAGGTATTGGAAAAAAACAGGAAAAAGATGGGGCCAAAATTAATAACCACACTGACAGAGGAAAGCTGGAAACCCACCACCACATTTTGGAAAGCCTGAGCCATTCGACGCTGGAAGTTGGCTCGCTTTAATTGCAGCATGATGAGAAAGGCCAGGAGGATTGTTACGCAAGTCATCCCTGCAGAGCCAAGGATAGCAATAAGCAGCATTTTGCCTCCTTTTGATTCATATGAAGCTGTTGAGGAAGCACATAAAGAATTCATCATTATTTCCAGCTACTTCTGAAAAAGCCATGAACAATGTATAGCTAAATGTTCCTGTCTTGTAAATTGTGTAAAGACACAGAGACACATCCCTTTGTTTTCCAAAAATGTCACAGACATTGGATACTCTGATTTTCAGATGTATGAGCACCTGCAAGTCCCACTGAATTCAGGCAGAGCAGAGCTGAGGTCACATTCAGGGATCTAATAGTCGTGTTATGTGCAACTTCTTTAATTTATGAGCTGTTGGACACTTTCTAGTGGATAAACACGGACGATGTATGTTGTGACTTCACCAATGCCATGTAGTGAAATAAGAATCAATTTTTCATGATGCTGTATTGTGTATCAAAAGAGGAAAAGAAAACTAATTTTAAAAAAAATCCACAATATTATGACTTTGCCTTAGCTAATCTGTTTATACCACCGGCCCGAGTTTGCCCAAGTCCAGAATGCTGGAATAACCAACCTTTAGTTTCTGGAAGAGTCTTCAGTTCAAATGATGTGTTTGGGTTGCTCAAGCCAATGTTGTTCTGAGCATTAATTTGAACCTGGTACACGGTGTTTGGCTCAAGGCCTTTCAGATGGTATTGGGTCATGCTGGTGTTCTTTATGATAATATCGATGTGGTTGTACTCAGCCTTGCCATAAATTTTGTAGCTGATGATGATGGAGGAGATGGAATGACCCTCAGCAGTTGTCCAAGAGATAACTGAGGATGTGTCTGTGGTGTTAGAAAACCTGACGTTGTAAGGTGCAGGAGGGATTCCTGAGAAAAAACACAAACACACACAAACTGTTGAAGTGTACATCGTGCACTTTCTCCTTCCTGCAGTGAGCTAAACATTTTCCTTGGTGCTTTTGCTGTGCTAAACAGAAGCAGAATTTTGATGATGAGTTATGGTAGTTTTATGAATGTGGTAGTTCTATGAATGCAGTAGTTTTATGAACGTGATGTGCGGTCACCCATATTGTAGTACTCCACACTTCCAGTACCAGTTGGAGTGGCTTTCAGTGTAGTCCTGTCCTTGGATGAAGGTACTAATGCTCTTAGCTGTATGCAAGGACAACATGATAGCTTTCAAATTAATGCAGAAAGGGTTAATTTCCTTCTATACCAAATCATCATCCCCATGTGATTCTCAGGTCCAGACTTTCATTGCTGTCAGGATCAAATCCCTGTCTGGATACAGGCTGTTAGAAAGAAAGGAAATCGATACCAACATTTCCAGAACTTTAATCAGAAAACCACCAGCAAGGGTGAGTGCTGGTCTTGTGGACACACCCATGACTACTAAGCTAAGTACCCTCTCCTGGAAAACAGCACCCTTTTGTTTTTCTTAGTGCAGTTTGGCATCAGAGCTCAGCAAACTGGAGTGTCCTGTGAAGGCCACTGATACCTTTGTTAATACATGTAGGATTTCAGTGAGGGCTTCCTCATACGACCTGTAAGGAGAAAGAAGTGTGTGGTATGGGCAGTGGCACCTATGAGCCATTCATCTGTTCAGGTGGCACTTCATTCAGATAGGGCACTCAGAGATTTCAAGGGCAGTAATTGTTTTTCAGTGTAGCACACTTAACTTTACTCATAGGGGTTCTGCCTTGCATTGTATCTTCTCTTCCTTTTCTAACTGATGAATATTTCTGTATTGACATAGTTGAATTGCATAGTCTAAGTGGGGGTTTTTTTGGAGTAACAAAAGAGTTTGCAGTAGGAACTCTGCGGGTTCATCATTATGAGGTGGAAAAAAATGCTACGTATGTCAGAAGCATGAATCGCACAGAAATGAACATGTGGATTCCTAAGATTTTAATTTGGTTTTCCTATTTTTTTAAAAAAACTTCATTATTAGTTCCTAATAATCTCCAGCAGAACAATTTCTTTGGACACTGAGCTATAGAATAATAGAATAATAAAATATATAATAATACAATAATCAGAATAATAGTAACAACAACCACAAGTGATCACTATGAACTCAATGTTACCAAAACAAAAGATTACCTAGAGGAAAGACGGGGAGAAACCCTTTAGCAGGGCCTGTTGTAATAAGACGAGGGGTAATGGTTTTAAAATAGAGGGATGTAGATTCAGATTGAACATAAGGAAAAAAAATCTTTACACTGAGGGTGGTGAAGCACTGGCACGGGTTGCCCAGAGAGATGGTGGATGCCCCATCCCTGAAAACATTCAAGGCCAGGTTGGACGGGGTTCTGAGCCACCTGATCTTGTTGGAGATGTCCCTGCTCCTTGCAGTGGGGTTGGAGTGGATGGCCTTTGAAGGTTCCTTCCAAACCAGACTATTCTATGATTCCAGGATTCTATACACTTAATGTAGTCATTAAGCAACAGCCGGTCTGATCACTGGGGAAGGAGGAAGAATTAAACAGAAGGATGTGAACCAGCTACTTACTGTCACTGAAAGTCCATGCATACAGATAGTTGCTCCATTCTCCTTGGGACCTCGCATTCACCCGTACCCTGCACATGTATTGCTGTCTAGGCTCAAGATCTTTAATTATTAGGGTGGACATATTTCCTGGCACTTGAGTAATAACACTGCTCTCGTCACCGTTGTCATTCACACTCTTCCTTTCCACTTCAACACGAATGTCATCCTCTGTCCTCAGTGTTAAAGGATGCCATGACAAATTCAGTGATGTCATACTTTTTGGAAAGAGAGTGAGACCTTCTGGTGGAGGAAGACCTTGGAAAAGCCACAGTGAGACAGGGAACAATATTTAATGTCTGGTATGCAAGCTAAAACAGGGTACCAATTATTCCCAACCACTTCCCCTACCTTGGAGTGACAAAGGGTAATTCTCCCCACCACTCCACCCAATTTGGCAGAAATTAAATCAAAAAGGTGCTGATAGTCTCAAAGTATCTTATCAACAGCTGTTGTGTCAACAAAAAGGTTTCTTCAATGAGCCAGTGTTGCAGATGCACTTTTTAGACACGAGAAGCCGGCTCTTTTACTCTCTTGTTAGATGGTTCCTGGTGCAATACTACTCTGTTTTCTATGTCTGTATTCAGTCTGGGCTGTATCCTCAGTGGACTAAAAACTTTTCTGCTTGTTCAGACATCTTCTTTTTTAAAGTAAACCGATCTAATACCAAGAGGAAGGACAGATCTGGAATTAGCAGGAAAGACTAGCATGCTAAAGAAGCGATTTGTATCTCCAACTCTGCTGCATAGCCAGTCAAAATATGTACATTTTCCTTTCCAGGATCCCCCATCTCAAAATCAGGGGTATTAACAGCTCTACCTTTTTCTGGTTTTCTTAATCTCTGTGGTTTTTCCTTTCCCCCAATCTTTTTTTTTTTTCTTTGCCTGAGATTATTTTGAAAGACTCTACATAGTCCTCAGGTCCAGCCTTCCTTGCTCAAATGAAAGCACTGTGGCAGAGATCAGGGAACAGACCACAGAGAAAACCAGCTGAAACAGCCCTTTTGTGAAAAACCAAGATGACGACTTACCAAGTGCAGCTGTTGTGAAGCTAGCCTGCGGTCCAGGATGGCCTTCCCCACCTTCCCCTTGCCGACTCAGCTGGACACAGAACTGATATTCTGTTCTTGGTTCCAAGTTGTCCAGTCTTTTTGTTCTGCCTTTTACTGACAACAAAAGGAGAAAGTAAAGCCGTGGCCCATACTGAAAAATGTTGAGGAAGAAAAGTTTTGGAAAATATTCCTGAACCACTAACCATAAAAGGTAAGATATTCAGGCTCTTCTTCTTTTTTCCTGATTCACTAAGATAAACTATTTAGAAGTATAAAATACTTATTTTTAAGTTGAGCTCCAACCTAGCCCAAAGGATGTTTCCCTCTGCCCTTCCTTCAGGACAGAACAAGACTGGTTACTTAGGCACTGTGCATTGTGTATGCAGATCTTGGGTTATCTTGAGTTAGTAAAACCAGTTGTCTGTTACTTGTTAAAGGTCCTGTAATGTTTCCTACAATATTTTAGGCCTTGCATAAAGTGTTAAAACAGGGCTGGAAGAGATCATCTAACTCTCAAGAAGGCTTCATTTTGCCCAAATCATTCCTGATAAATATTTAGGTAAGATATTTGTCTCACCAGAGGGCACAATATACACAAGCAAAGATTGTAGACGTTCCGGGATGTCTCCATACTGTTCACTGCTTTTGAAAATGCACCATTTACATGGGAGTTTTCAACAGCCGGGCCAAACATTGAGTACTGTTTATTTTAAGGAAGGAGGGGTGAACTCTTTGGTTACTGAAAACTGAATATGCACTTTTGACTACTATTGGTGTACAACATCCACATTAACATTAACATTATATATAGTGATAGACAAAGAATCACACATCCAGTCATAGAAGATTTAACATTTAAGCTTTGTAGAGTCTTTTGAGTCCAGTCAAGAGCAGTCCCTAGATTATGTTTCAGCATCAAGCTGAAGTTTGTGTTTAAGGGAGTTAAAGAACCTCTTACCTTCCACAGACATCCAAGACTGATACCGTTTTGCTGGCTTGTACAGGAGTTTTGTTGACACAACGGGTCCATCTCCAAGATGTAACTGAGCATTGATATCAATTATGAGAAAATTATGTCCACTATCTGTCAGTCTTGGGGGGTACTGTGGCACAGGAGGAACTGAGCAAGAATGTAAGTGTTAAACCAGCCTTTTAATTCCCTGTATCGGTAAAACTCTAGTATCTTCCTAGACACACAGAAAAATGGGATAAATTCTTCAAAACTCTTACAAAGTAGGCAGGGATTAACAACCTACAGCTGACTGTTTAGATCATAAAAAAAAACTCTTAGATTTTCTTTTGATCCTTACCATCACACTAATATTTTCAATACACATAATTAGAACATTAGTTATAAAGACTTTCTGTTCATATTCTGACCGTAGACGTTTATTCAGACATTTTTCTGCGGCACAGAGAACAGAAAGCTCTGCCATGTGAGAGTATAAAGCTGCTCTTAAAAGAGACATTTGAAGGGATTCATGCTTTTACCTTTGACTATAACTTGAAATGGTTTCTCTGCCATTCCTGCTACTGTCTGCACGCTGCAGACCCAGGTTCCTGTATCACGGGGCTGGATTCGGTTAATTGTAAATGTGGCTTCAGAGCGATTACTGGTCATAACTAGGACAGGCTGAAATGACAAAAGGCACACAGGGCTTGAAAAATGTGAGCATTTAGGAATATCCCTATGACACTTTCTCACAGTTTAGGAACTCATTAGAGTTTAGTGATATCAATAGAAAGGGCCTACAACGGTCAAATCCATAGTTTCATATGTGCTCATGAGTTCATGAGGTATCTCAGAATGTCAAAATACATTAGAAATAATAGGAAGCAATTAGTCAGGAGCCTACCTTTAGGACTGTTCCATCTTGCTTCAAAAGTTTAAATTCTTCAGATGTAGGAAGTGGCATCCCAGTTGCTATACACAAAGGCTTGAACTCAACACCAGAATTGAGTTCTACGGGATCTAGTAAATTTTCAATCTGAGGTGAAAGATCTGCTGAACCTAGAGAAGACATACAGTATTTTAATGTCAGCCATCAAACAGTACTTTAAAAAGGCAGCGCTGAAACAGGTTTAGGTGTGCTATAAGCATAGGCAGCACAGGTGTCTGGTTTTCCCTTCACTCATGTGGGTATATGCAAGGATCACGCTTAGCAAAGTGAGCACTGCCACATCACTGTGAGTATCACGTGAGAAGGAATCAGTTCTGTGTCCACTCTTCTTTCTTTTCCCCTCCTCTCTCCTCTATTTCTCGCTGATATTCTAAGCACAGACAGTCTATCTATGGCAAAACCATGCTCACATTTTGTACTGACTGCAGAGTATTTGTTTACTCTGCATTTTGTCTGTGTCTAAGAGCAGTCAGATCACAACATTGTATTTTGGCTGGTTGGATCATAGTCTTGTTTCTCTGCTTGTTTTTGCACTTGTCAACCTTTCAAACTTTTAAAAGTTAATGATGGATTTTTATCTTTATTTATCAAATAAGAATAATAGATTCTGAGTGCATCTTATAAAATATGTGTGTGAACCTTGCCCGAATCCAAAGAGATTCTGAACGAGGTATTATGTTCAGCTTTGCAAGCTTAACTCTTTCTCAGAGACACAGATCTGTTTTAAGCTCTGGGGTTGTTTTGGTGTCTCAGTCATCAATTTCAGATAATGATGCACATGGTGTAGGAGTCTATGCAGATGAGTAAGAGGCAATGGTAAAGTACCGTAGGCTTATCGAAAAGCTGATCGTGCAGGTAGGATGTGCAGCTTCTGTCAGTAGTTGATATTAAGGGCAGCGTCAAATCCTACAGAGTACAGTTTGAAAATCTACCTCTAATGAAAGCAAAAGCAGATGAAATAGTAGCATACCAGCCTGCTAAATGCAGCATCTGGGACAGAGACTTAAAAACAACTGATCACAATAAAGATGTATAGAAGCGTCTGGGCCACTGGAATGTAACTGGCAGAGAAAAGATACCAGCCTGGAGTCTTCATGCTGTATCAGCATGAAGCTCTGTTTCAGTTACACTGGGATAAGCCATTTACTACCGTGTTACCTTGCTTTACCTTCTTTTTCACATTGCAGACCATGCCATCCATGGGAGCAGATGCAGCCCTTAAACCTGTCGCATGTCCCTCGATTGTGACAATTGCATTTGAGTTTGCAGTCCGACCCATAAAACCCAGGTTTGCATTCTGCAAGTACATACATTTCCAGTTAGTGTAAAGGTACTAGAAAATGTCTTCCATTAGTTTTCAATCTCATGCATCAATTCTCTGATACGGTTTAGTTCCCTCAGTTGGGTTGAGTTTGAAACTATATGTATTAGCACTAAATCACTAAATCATCCACAGAACATCCTGAGAACACCCTAACATAAAAAACATAGAGCACATTTATAACCATGCCTGTCATTTGTAGACTAGATGCCAATACGGAAGCTTCTTCAGAATCAACTGTTTTTTCATTTACACTATAGTAGTCTCCAAAGGCTTCATCAGAGCTATGTCACCATTGAACAAGATGGCATACATTCACAAAGAAAGACATGCTTTGTATCCCAAGGAGATTGCAGTCTAATTGAAATGACCAAGGCTGATTATGCTCAGTGTTGCTCAGAAGCATTTATATGTTTGGCACTAAATTGTTCAGTTTGACTTGTAGAAAACACAACAAATCTGTAGCTGTTAGAGGATTTTTAATGACTTGGTAGAATGTAGAATCATTTTGCAGAATAGTTTGAATAGTTTTAGAATGATAGAATCATAGAATGCCTTGGGTCGGAAGGGACCTTAAAGATCACCTAGTTCCAACTACTCTGCTATGGGCAGGGACACCTTCCACAAGATCAGGTCACTCAAAGCCCCATCCAACCTGGCCTTGAACACTTCCAGGTATGAGGCATCCACAACTTCTCTGGGCAACATGTTCCAGGGCCTCACCACCCCCATAGTGAAGAATTTCTTCCTTATCTCTGGTCTAAATCTACCTTCTTCCAGTTTAAAGCCATCACCCCTTGTCCAATCACTACATGCCCTTGTCAAATATCATAGAATCATAGAATCATAGAATGGCTAGAGTTGGAAGGGACCTTCAAAGGTCATCTAGTCCAACCCCCCTGCAAGAAGCAGGGACATCCCTGATTAGATCAGGTTGCTCAGAGCCTCATCCAGCCTGGCCTTGAACATTTCCAGGGATGGGGCTTCCACCACCTCTCTGGGCAACCTGTTCCAGTGCTCTACAACTCTCATTGTAAAAAATTTTTTTCTAATATCTAATCTAAACCTACCTCCTTCTAATTAAAACCCATTACCCCTTGTCCTATCACAACAGGCCCTACTGAACAGCCTCTCCCCATCTTTCCTGTAGGCCCCCTTGAGGTACTGGAAGACCGTTATCAGGTCTCCCTGGAGCCTCCTCTTCTCTAGGCTGAACAGCCCCAACTCTCTCAGCCTGTCCTTATAGGAGAGGTGCTCCAGCCCTCTGATCATCTTTGTGGCCCTCCTCTGGACCCTCTCCAACTGGTCCATGTCCTTCTTATGCTGGGGACTCCAGAACTGGACACAGTACTCTAGGTGGGGTCTCACCAGGGCAGAGTAGAGGGGTAGAATCACCTTCCTTGACCTGCTGGCCACGCTCCTCTTGATGCAGCCCAGAAGGCCGTTGGCCTTCTGGGCTGCAAGGGCACATTGCCGGCTCATGTTGAGCCTCTCGTCCACCAGCACTCCCAAGTCGTTCTCCTCAGGGCTGCTCTCAATCCATTCACCGCCCAGCCTGTATTTGTGCCTGGGATTGCCATGACCCAGGTGCAGGACCTTGCACTTGGCCTGGTTGAACTTCATGAGGTTGGCACGGGCCCACCTCTCCAGCATGTCAAGGTCCCTCTGGATGGCATCCCTCCCTTCCAGCGTGTTGATGGCACCACACAGCTTGATGTCATCGGCGAACTTGCTGAGGTGCACTCTATCCCACTGTCCATATCGCTGACAAAGATGTTGAACAGGGCCGGGCCCAACACAGACCCCTGAGGGACGCCACTGGTGACCGGTCTCCACTTGGACGTTGAGCCGTTGACCACCACTCTCTGAGTGCGGCCATCCAGCCAACTCCTTATCCACCGAGTGGTCCGTCCATCAAACCCATGCCTCTCTAGTTTAGAGAGAAGGATGTCATGCGGGACAGTGTCAAAAGCTTTGCACAAGTCCAGGTAGATGATATCCCTCCCTATCTTTTCTGTAGGCCTCCTTGTGTTCTGGAAGGCCACTATAAAGTCTCCCCAGAGTCTTCTCTCTGCCAGGCTGAACAGTCCCAACTCTTTCAGCCTGTCCTCATAGGAGAGGTGCTCCAGTCCTCTGATCATCTTCGTGGCCCTTCTCTGGACTCGCTCCAACAGGTCCATGTCCTTCTTATATTGGGGGCTCCAGAGCTGGAGGCAGTACTCCAGGTGGGGTCTCACCAGAGCAGAGTAGAGGCTGAGAATCACCTTACTCGACCTGTTGGCCACACTTCTTTTGACACAGCCCAGGATGGGCTGAAAGTGCACATTGGTAGCTCTTGTTCAGCTTCTTGTCAACCAGCACCCCAAACATCTTTTACACAGGGCTGCTCTTAATCCATTCTCTGCCCATTCTGTGTATGTGTAACCCACATGCAGGACCTTGCGCTTGGCCTTCTTGAGCTTCATGAGTTCTCACGGGCTCACTTCTCCAGCCTGTCCAGGTCCCTCTGGATGGCATCCCTTCCCTCCAGCGTGTCGACTGCAACACACAGCTTGGTGTCATTGGTGAACTTGCTGAGAGTGTACTCTATCCCACTGTCCACATAGCAGACAAAGATGTTAAACAATTTTAAACTTTACCATGTTCTTCTTCTGAGAACCTGACATGGTCCTCTGAGATGGGTAAATATTTTTATCCCTCTTTTACAGAATCTATCCTCTGTAATCTAATCTAAACTAATCCTTAATCTCCTCTGTTAGTTCCCTCCTGTATTTCCTATTTGCGGCACACTAAGAACTCTTCACCTTTCCTCATATCTTTTACTGTACCTTTATCACATTCCAGTCCCATCCATCCTGTGGCACAAGAACAACCATATGGATCTGGTAGACAGAACATATAGTTTCTGCAGCCATAGTTTTCTTTACAGCTCTCTTCACAAGTTTTGCCAAATGTATTGGCTCCACAAGCTGTTGAAGGGAGAGAGGGAAAGAATACCCCAACAGCATTAAGTTAGTAAAAGAGCTAATGCTTAAAATGATAGAGCTTTAGACAACAGAAAACATGACTTAAAATGAAAAATAGCATTTTTACTATTCAGATACCAGATATATTATCATCCATAACAACATGCTGTGGCTGCACTAATGGTTAAGTTCAGGCAGCAAAAACAAACATAACTTTCTGCCATGTGAGGATCCATCAGCAGAGCACTCATTGCTTTGGTTATGTGGGGATGGAGTTTTAGCAATAAATCCTCTTTATAAGACTTCTTAAATATAAAATGAACAAATAGTGCCATGAAAATCAAACGCTCTTAGAGGGCAGTACCAAGCTTAAGGTTTTACTTTTCTGATATGATCAGCACTACATTAGCGTGGTTCAGATGTCAACTGTTCCAATAGCTTAGCTCTAGTATTTGCAGCCCTGCAATTCGGTCAGCATATTAGGATACATATTTTGAGCATAGCGAATTTCAGGGCAATCATAGAACAGCCCAGGCCAGAAGAGACCTTGAAGGATGATCTGGTCTAGCCTCTTGCAGGAAAGGAAGCCTAGGTGAGGTTACCTAGTACACCGTCCAAGTGCATATCAATCCAGAAGAGTTGGAAACATTCATCTCCCTGGCAAAATAATATCTACTAAGAGAAGAGAGGGAGAGCTTAAATCACAGCCTGTGTCACCCAACACTCCTGTCTCCAGCACCAGCTGTAAATGCTGTGGCTATCAAGAGTAAAACAAGGCTACCCCATTTGATGCTTCTCTCAATAACCTGCCAACTTCTGCTACTGAGAACAATTTAATAAGCAACCTGTGAAAATAATATTTGCTTACCTTTCTCACATGTTTTTCCCATAAAACCTGGAGGACAGATGCATTCCCCAGTATCTTCATGACAAATGCCGTTGTTTGTGCAGGAAGGGCAGTGGGAGCTACAGGAAGGGCCCCATTTCTGAGCTTCACATCCTTTTATGCAAAAATATAATGAAAAATGTTTGTCTTCTCATTCAGTAACAATCAAGAAGTAAAATTCTTTTTCATTAATACAAACAGTGAAATACATAAAAATATGCTCCGTGTAGACCCTCTTAAAAATCTCATCAGACTGACCTAATGTAAGGAATAAATTTTTCCATTGTGGAAGTGCCCCTATTTCTGGAGCAGACCTACTGCCTGGTAGGCAGTAATGCTATGTAGCATCTTCAAGGAAGGAACTGAAAAAGCCTTTCCTTTTTGAAATTAGAAATAGATTATTTTAATTTGGAAGAGTAAGTTTGGAAATTGACAAAGATGTTCTATTTAAGATTTCTATTCTCATAGCAGGAATCTGAGACCTATAAAATGTCCAGGAGCTGACTGAACTGGTAGTAAGCCAGCAGGACCAAGCTTGGCATCACTGGCATTGTATCAGCATTTGGCAAGTCATTATTTTTTTTCCATAGCAATATTTTTCTTGAAAGTTCTTTAGATTGGGTTCATATCTGTTGTATCTTTACTGTCTTCACTGGTTCTTTATAACAAAGATCAATCAACTGGTGACCTGTTTCTGGAATAAATAGACTAAGAGCAATCAGGTTTTTTTAATGTCTGTCATTATTTTCTTTACCATTACATAATTTGAAAAGATACTACTACGATTAATCCTGCCAGTGAGAGTTTTGGTACTGATTTAACAGAAGCCAAGCTCAAGGTCTAAACAAGTTTATATGACTTCATCATGCAAATGCTTAATCTATCCATACAAGATGCAAAATTTGCTAAGCTGCTTTTGAAACCTGTGGGAGCTGAGAAGACTCAATAATTTTTAGTATTTGATTTGTAGTAGTGTTTCTTGTGTCACAGAAGCTGATCTTCCTGACTTCCTCTAGTGTAAAGCTAGGACTGAAACTAGGAAGTCGTCAGGCAGGCTCACTGAAACTGGGTAATCCAGACTTGGATCAGCTTTTTCAGATTTCAATAACCATTTAATGAGTCAACATGGTACTTGGAGGTCTATCTCTTCCTTCTCCCAGAATAAAATTCTTACATATGCATATTTTTAAAAAAAAAAAAAACTTTGCTAAAAATCATCATTCTGTGCCTATGGTGCTAATTCAAAGAGAGAGAGGACACATATTTGAGCAGTGATGTGTAATCATCTGTTCTTTTTATTGTTGGTGTGCTCCCTACCACTCTCCCAGACTATGCCCTAGCAGTTTTCCCAACAGGCAAGATGGGCAAGACAAAAACCTATTTCAAGGCAGGGGACAGAATTTATGCATAAGTCTTCTGCTGTGCAGCTTGGCGCTAGTGCAGAGTACAGATCTTGGACTATTTCATTTAGTAAGGTGGCAATAGCTTCAAAATCCAAATTTGGGGCATTATATTGATTCATTTGCAACTTTTGGATGTTAGCAAGTAAAATACGTCTTACCATCAGAAATATCGTCTCCATAATGTAAGATATTTGAACAGCTATTTATTTTTATATAGCAGTTTTCTATGTCTATCCAAGTTAATAGAATATAACATTATTTATATCTGATCAAACTGGACACAGCAGCATGAGCTAGAAGACATGCAGAATATTTAATGGAAAATATCCACCTGCATTGTAAACTGGTCCTGTCACCCACAAGGAGGTGAACATCAAGAGCTAACTAAGGCTGGGGTAGTTTGTGAAATTACAATAATATATGCTAAAGATGAGAAATCTGAGGATAAATGGGATTTGGATATAGGCCACCACAGAGAACAGAGACATTTGAAAATTCCTAGTTTCTGCTCAGACCTACATCTCATGTTCATGGCAGACCCAGTACCACCTTCTTCATTCATGCTTACTTGGTGTTTGAAAAGCTGAGATGCTGAGAAAACAGCTAGCTACCTTGGCAATAACTAAGATGAACTGAACATAAACCTGATTTTTTTTTCTCTCTCTCAGCTGCTTAAATCAGTATTGGCTTGTACCAAAGATTCTTAGAAAAAAAAAAATTTATTCTGACATAATCTGTTGGCAGCTTATGCCAAGAAAGATTTTGCCCCTTATTTGGGCACAGTATAGTTTTCATTTCAGATTCATTACAACTTTAAAGAGTTAATCATCAGCACACATTAATGGAACTTACGTCTTACAATAAGCCTTGTGTAGGCAGAAGTAAAGAGGTTTCCTCCTATATATCTGGCAGAGTATACGCCTGCATCCTGTGGTTGAACTTGAGGATAGGAGACTTCCAGCTCCCCTGGCACTTCATGTCTGGGCACAGAGTGGATGAAGGAACCTGGGGAAGGAGCACACGGATACAACAGGCAGAAGCCATTCATCCTCTACAGACATAAATGAGTTTGCATTGGTTACGGAGGAAGGACAGCTGGGATGAACTAAGCAGCAGAATCTATTTATTATTTATGAATTTCCTGACAGCTCTTTAGCTGTACTAGTTTTTGATAATTGGAGAGTTGCAAGTGAAAAGGAAGCTAGGTCTTGAGGAGATTTAGTAGATGAATGGGACAAACAACTTTGAGTTCAGCATTGCTTTACAGTGATGTTGCTAAGAGCCTAGTGGTTAAAAGTGTTCATTTTGGTTTTTGGCTTTTCCTGAAGTAGGGGGTAACCATCTGTAAGGAATCTAGTGTAGCTCAGAGGAGTCAAATAGCAAACACCAGCCAGGCCCTATTTAACCTGAGTAGCACAAAGATTTACTTAGCAGACCAAAGCAGGAAGAACACAGCACAGCTTTATTATTTCTTCCCAGATTTAACATGTTTCTGTCTCTTTTGCTGTTTTCACCAAGGGAGCTTGTCTGTGTTATTCTAGGTTTGCTGCTGTTGGTCATACATTTGCTAAGTAAGGCACTAGCGTTTATCTTCTCCCATCTCTCTGGATCACCAAATAACAACGCTTGAACACTGGTTGCTGTCAAAGAGAAGCTACATCCAGTGGAGTTCAGGACCCCCAGAAGTCCTTCCATTCCAGGCTCCTGCAGTCGGCTAATGCTGGGTCCAGCCAGCGGTCACCAAATCATACATGCACGTGTTCACACACACTGTGCAGACAAAGCCAGCCACCAACAGACCCACACAGCAGAACCGTGCATTTACAGGTACTGCATGTGAACGTGGGACTCACACACACATGGACAACCCAGACAGCCCGATCCTATTCGTGCTTGCCAGCTAGTCAGGCTTGCTACAGATCTCATACACTCATACCCCCCAAAATGGGTCTCAGCTGTCCTGGACCCACAGACTCTCTAAGAGCTGGCTCTCAGACCTCTTACCCTACTCTCTGGCTAGCCTGGTTTAAAGTTCACACATGCACACACACATGCACACATAAACAGGTCCCTGCCGTAACTGTCCATAGACTCTTGATCTCTCTGGTTGCTGGTCCCAGACATGCAAGACTCTTTGACCCCTAGCATGCGTTTCCAGTTCTTACAACCAAAACCCATTGTGTCTTCCCTGAAGGTCACTAGAAGGTTATACATGTGCATACCAGGCAGAGTGCACACTTATGTTGAAGAAGTGAAGAGAAGGCTCAGGGCAGTCTTATAGCAGCCTTCCAGTACTTAAAGCGGGCTTATAGGAAAGACTGGAAGAAACCCTTTAGCAGGCCCTGTTGTGATAGGACGAGGGGTAATGGTTTTAAAACAGAAGGAGGCAGATTCGGACTGGATATAAGCAATTTTTTTTTTTTTGCAATGAGGGTACTGGAATACTGGCACAGGTTCCCAGAGAGGTGGTGGATGCCCCATTGGTGGAAACGTTCAAGGCCAGGCTGGATGAGGCTCTGAGCAACCTGATCTGGTTGGAGATGTCCCTGCTCCTTGCAGGAGGGTTGGACTAGCTGACCTTTAAAGGTCCCTTCCCACCCTAACTATTCTATGATTCTAAGAATAATTAAGAATAGAGCTTAACAAGATCAGACCAACTGTAGTACAGAGCTTAGTGAGAACAGCATCACCTTTTAGCTGTCGTCGTGTG
>WHYT01017497.1:688495-786197 GCA_009806455.1 Tetrax tetrax
CCCCCTCCGCCCCCTTTTCCTGTGCTTGTTCCTTTCCCTTTCACTCTGAGCCCTCCCTTTCTCCTGCTTGGCTCTTTCTCTAAATATCCTATTCTTTCACACATGTTCACAGTCCCCCTCAGTCAAGCCATAAGAAGTTTGCTCTTTCCCCCGATCCCCTGCTTACCACTTCTTATACCTACAAACCTCTGGCTGAACGTGCTCAGGGCTTTGTGGTGTTCCCTCAGTGGCCCTCCAAAGCTGGAGAGCTCTGCCCTTTGATGTTTTCTCTGTCATCTGTTACTCCTTAGGGCTTGTGTGTCTGTTTATTTATAACTTTTCTTGTTTCTTGTCATAGTCTTCTATGTTGAATGACCACTATTCAGATGATACTTCCACAAATAAAATACACCTACCTTCTACACACCTGCACAGTTACGCTGATAATGAAACAACCTTTTTCACTTTGTTGAAATAATTTACAAGGTAAACAGCATCAGGTAGGACCTTTATGTCTGTGATCATATACACTATCAGACTACCAATTTGACTGTAGTCAAGTTTCAGGCAGTCTAAAAACGTAAAGCTTTAGATGATGTTCATAATTAAAACGATCTTGGGTCAGTTTAGTCCATGGCAATACGTAACAGCTCTTCAAGAAAACAGGGCCAAAGAAAAAGGACAAAGAATGAAAGGGATTAGTTCGTTTTTTTCCCATATCTTTTGAGTTACAAAATGCAACACAAACTTGGCAGCAAATTATTAAGAAGGCCTTATGCTCACAGTTTTTTAGCAAGGTTCAATTTTTGTAGCTTATTTTTCAAGATGGCACATGTTATGTCAATGTCTTAAAGCAATCTTGTACAGCAGAATAGTTACATTCTCTAGACAGCCTTTGTGAGGGTCTGCAAGGGGGAAGCAGAGCTTTATCTCCTTCTCCCAGAATTAAATTCTTACTTGTAGATACACAAAAAAAAAACCAAAAAAACCCCAAAACAAACAAAAAAAAACAAATGCCAAAAAACCCTGCTGACTGAAGTGAAAGAATATAACAGTTAAATATAATACGACAAGTATTTTCTTTGCCAGCTGCTGTATCAAGAGTCCTCAGGGATGCTATTTCAGCTGCAATCTCAGGTGGAGAACTTGACCTACTGTCCAGAGTTCATTAACCTCGTGGTTAATTTGAGGCTTTTTGCCAAATTTCCAATTGGAAAGGCAGCACCATGATGTAAGCACTCCTGCTCCAACGTATCAGCTTGTTCTTGTATAAAAAAATGCTGACAGAAGATCACAAAATTTCCCTGCGAACTCTGACAGGCCAAGCGATGAGAAAATTTCTCCACTGTGCACTGTCATAGCTGAATCTCTGAAGAGCAAAGAAATAGGTCTTTGAGAAACTCTGCTTTTTTATTGCCTTTTTAAAAGACACCTTTTGGTTATTTTCCTCTTCCAGCCTGTAGAGAAGTGTTTCAGGTATTCAGTATCTGGGGTTGAGGTTGACTCACCACATGCGTGCTTTTGCAGAGTGCTGACTTCCTTACCTCGTCCTGCTCTATTTACTCCCTGTTTCCTGGTAGCTCACTGTAAGCTGAAGTTTCAGTAGACAACGATGGACCAGTACATTATGTGTGCTTTCCACAACTGTAATTTGTGGGGGTGTAATATCTGATTAAGTATGAAGGCACTGTGTGTTTTAATGACCAGCATTTTACTACACTTCTCCAGGAGGTAGATAGCAAACTGCACGTATTTCCAAGTGTCAAGCAGTAGCAACACACAGCTGAACAGTGAGTTACATGTGATTTAGGTGCCACATTAGATAGAAAAGTTGGTGTCATAAGTTTTACAATCTGAATAGTTTTTGTAGTCGAATGAAATAAAGTTTAGATTTTGTTGACAGTTTTGCTTTTCTATTAGAAGATTACTGTTGCTTAGTTTTTAGCTTAAAGAGCATCATAGAAGAAAAATGGCTTCTAAAAGCCATTTGAAGGAGCAAAGGTGTGTACCTGAAAAGCAGTAAAAATGCAAAGAAAGAAAAGAAAAAAAATGCTAAAATCAGCCAAGCAAATATATAAGGACATATAGAAGGAAATAAAAAACAAAAATGAGAAACAGAGCAAAGATATAAACAGAGAATTTAGCATTCTGGTGGGAGAGACACAGGTCAGCTCATATTTTGGATATGGCAAATGGCCCCTTTAGGGAACTTTAAAGGCATGAGGCTTGATGTCTGCTCCAGTTGCACAGCATGGGCATCATCAGCAATGACTTCAAACAGTTACACGGCATTTGGCTAAGACAGTGATGGCAGGGATAGAAAAAGCAAGATAGAAAGGCTAATTACCGTTTTTGTAGATCACTGCATCTTCTTCTTTTGCTGCCATTCTGATGAAGGAAATATTCACGTGCTCTCCCTTATTTGCTGTAACAGTTAATGCCACCGGGTGAAATGAGGCTGAAAACAGAACAGGACAGAGGTACGGGATAAATAGCAGCAGTTATTGTCTCTACCTCGTCTCTGGGCTGAAAGCTGAGAACAGTTCACAGCATGATCCTGACTCAGATTTTAATAATTAGATTTCTTCAGGGCACACACTGACTCTTTATCACCAGCAACATCAACTGTATGTTTTGGCAAAGACTGAGAATTCACTTATACCCTGAAACAACAGGCTGCCACTGGAACCTGGGACACAAAATTTAAAAAAAAAAATTAAAAAAAAATTGGATTTTAACTCAGTAGCTGGAAGCACTTCCTAACTAGGAGCTCCAACTGTCTGTAAAACACTTTCCCAAGGTTCTTCATCCCTTGAGACATTTTTAAAGCAGATTGGATAAAGTACTGGAAAATGTATTGTAGGGAACAAGCTGTCATTAGCAAACAAATATGCTGAGTGACTCAGTGGTTTTCTGTTTAAGCTTTATGATTCTGAACAGTCAAGATAGTTCAGGAGACCACAGTCATGCAGGGTCTGGGGGAGATGTGGTAAGATAGAGTAGATCTGTGCTTGTGTTAGTTCATCACGCTCTCTATAAATACCGAGAGTATTGGCTTGCACTAAGAACAAAAGAGAAAAACATATTCACAGCCAGTGGCATCTTTTTCAAAATATTGTAATCTGAAAATGTGATTTAATTAAAATTTAAATTCTGTGGGAGGAACTGCCTAGATCAGTGATATTTTTCAATTTTCCAGCTGTGAAGTTGAAATTAATTTTCCTGCTTAAAAATAAAAGTACTTTAATACATTTGTTTATAGTTTTTGATTTTAGGAAAAGAAGAAAGTAGTAGATAGAGGGATTTTAACAAAATTTTTGCCTTTTCCTTATCATTACTAGTAGAAAAAAAGATCCGAAGATAATTGGGGAAGAGACAGAAAAAAATCTCAATAAATAGTACTTTGTGAAACCCCTGAAATGATACTTCTAATTGCAACATGGCTTTGAAACAAGTTAGAGGATGTATGTATTTAGTTGGAATTTAGTTGGAATTTCCAAGGGAAACCTGTGAAGTTTTTTGAGGACAAATTCAGGTCTTCTGACCATTTTTATCTCTGATGTTTTATCCTGTACTGTCATTGATATGTTATATGGAAAAAAAATAAATCACATAATCTCTTCTAAAATTAGGTAAATTTAACTTCCAAACTACTCAGCTCTTTATCTGAGTGAGAATGTTCTACCTTTGTACTTTCCCTTTTAGAGCACTCAGGGGAGTGAGGCATTGATTTTCACCAGCCCCTTCGCTCTTTCTGTTTTGGAGGCTGTTTAGCCTTAGAGTTCCTCCCATGCCAGTTCCTCTTGGGTAAGTCCATCCTGCATCTTGTTCTGTTCAGCTCCTGGGAGCTCGGTTCTGCTGCCACCTGCATCCCCAGCGAGGTGAGTGGGACCTTTCCGACAGAAAAACCCACCTGAGCTTCAGCTGGAAGGAATCCTTGGAGAGCCATTCATGCTCCTACTCAGCTCTGCATTTCAACAAGTTCTGCTTCTATTAATGTTGCATTTATTCCACAGGAAATATTTTGTTTAAGGAACACATACACAACTTAGTATGAACTGTTAGACCACTTATTAATTTTAAAATTGCCATTTATTGATAGTTACACTTTTTGGTTCGTTTTTAGAAAACTGTCGATGAAGTATACTTTGGTTCATACCAATGGTTGCAGAAAACAAATTTGGAGTCTGTGGCTGAAATTTGGTGGCAAAGAAATACATAGAGATAGGATCAGAAAGCAGAGAAAAAAGGATCAGCTAAATTTCTGTTATATTATATATGAAATAGAGCTGTAAAAAACGAGTAGGGAAATGCTACATCAAAGTTTGTATGGGGCTGAAACTGTGTATGTACCTCCACAATATTATTTTGTGAAATGTGAGGGAAAAGAAAGTGTAGTGTTCTTGTAGTATTTGATGAAATAATATTTTAATGCTTCCATTTCGGAATGACATTTTAATTAAAAATAAAAATCTTTGTGTTACAGTGTGTGATATAAGATTAAAGAAAGAAAATTTGAGTAAAAATGAAGACATTTCAATAAATCCAAGCCAACCTCCCTCCTAGAATTTTATTTCCTTGAGAATTTCTGATATTTTAATTTTTTATTTCTGATTGGAACTAAGACTACTATTGAAAACTCATAATTCTTTGCAGAACAGAATTTCCATCCCTGTGTAGCTGAATTGTTTATGCTCTGAGCCTCTGCTGTGTTTTCATTCCTTTGTAAGTGCTATCCAGCTGATTTCAGCAGAACTCTGCCTGCATGATACTAAGCACATGCATGGGAATCTACTGAGCATTTGCTGTGTTACCTCAGCACTGCTATCCGAACCTAGAGAAACAGAGAATTCTACTATAGAATAATGAAATAAGATGTCATTAGAAACAGGCAAACAAAAACTGAAAGCAGTCCCAACTTACTGTCAGCTCCTGAATTAGAAGTTATTTATGAATAACAAATGCATGGTGAAAATCATTGTGTATTTATGAAAAGGAAATTCAATAGCTTTCTCAAAAAGGAATTGTGAGTTACAAATGTTCCTAAGTGTTTTAGTTGCAGTGATTTTGGATGAAATTTAGTGAGACATTATTAACCTTTTTACAAGACACTAAACTTTTGTATTCCCATTTTCTTTTCTTTGTATGTTGTTTAGCTTAACCACAAGACTTTTTCTTCAGCGTATTATTGCAATGGAAAGGAACGTACACTCCCTGGTGAGCTCAGTTCCAACGTATTTTTAGATTGTGACTTGTATTTCATGATTTCACATCTCGAGTGTGCCAATTCCTTATAGAGACATAATGAACAGAGTTGGAGGGCAAGTGCCATAACACTCAGTCACTAGCATTTCCATTATTGTCCCTTTGCCTGCTGGAGAGAGTTTCTGTGGGGGAAATTCAATTGTATATATGAAAATATGCATTTATTGTGTAGAGAAAGTACATAAATTAAGTGTGACTGATGCAGAACAGGCTATCTAGTGTTCTATTCCAGATATGTGTGCTGTGTATAGTATAAGCATTACTCACCATGCATATGTAAAGCATAATCTGTTCCCTCTCATTGCAGGTATGAATATTACATGTGTAACCATAATACAAAAATATAAAGAATTCAGGAGAATAGACTAATTGCTTTCAGAATGGCACATGTGTAGAATAAATCAAGAAAATGAACCTGTATCTCTCATGTTATATAGCAAAAATCTTCACTGTATCTGCCTATCTGTGTATCTGAGAACCGGTACACAATCAGGCGGGTGACAGTTCCAACTAAAGTGACTAGGGCTACCCAAATGATTAAGCTCAGTGAGTGTTTCAGTAGCTTCTTGCCCTGAGGCTGCAAATCAGTGGCTGGATTTTCAGAAGTGCTGCTCCTTTCCGTACCTTTTGTGTGGGAAACTCAACTCTTGCTGAATTTTTGGTTTTGAAAAACATACTCTGCCTTTGAAAATTATTCAGACAAAAACAGTAAAGGGGAAAAAGGCCTGTTTTCCAGCTACAGATGCTTTGCCAAACTTCACAGTCCTTCACTGACCTCTTCTTCCTCTTTCTGAGCACTTTAATAGCTTTGAGAATTTCTGTCGTGCCTCTTTCTCACCTGTTTAGCCTTATTAGATTGTACGTGTTCACCAACAAGCTACTAGCTCAAATTTTGTCAGTGAGAGCTTTTGCAGAGAAAATCTGAGAAATGGATTAAAATCTAGAAATTATTCAAAGAAACATACCTACTGCCAGTGTGAATATTATATTTCTGGTTAGAACATCTGTCACATAGAAAGCTCTCAAAGTTTTATTATTTTAAATTCTATGCTCCTAGGTTCAGAGATACCAAGTGCAAAAAACTGATTGATTCAGAAGACGCTCTTCCACCCACGGAGGTTCTTCTACAGGACAGCCAGAGATATGCTCAGTTCACTGGCATTCTGCCACAGGCAGGGTCACATTGACTTTCCATGGACTGTTATCTTATCTCCTCCTCATTGCAGCCTCTTTTGAAACAATGGAGTTGTCAGCCTGCATCTGCAGATGACCAGTCCAAGCCTTTAAAGACCACATTTGGTCAGAGAAAACATAAGCCAAAGAGAGATGCACTTGTTCTGCCCACCTTGCTTCTAAAATCCCATACTAAAATAAACAAACAGGCACTAGCTGTAGCTTGGACAAATGAAAAGCCTTTTTTTCTAAATTTACTATATATTTTCCAGAGATATCAAGAATGATAATTGCTCTCACTAAAAACTTAGAAAGAACTATTAAATGTGCCAAGTTTCCTCACAGACCAGCTGCCATGGCACAAAACATTAGGAATACAGTGAAGTCTACTAAAAATCAGCTCAAGTTTTAAAAACTTGATCTGCTGCAGAAAATTAGCCAAATTTTTTTTTGCACTTCTCTGTATGTACAGTCATCTCTGCTTTGGACCTTGTCCCAGAAGTCTAATGAGGTCCAGAGACAAGCAAAATTTTGCACATAGGAAAATGTGCTTTGGTAGCTAGAGTGCTGGACCTTAAAAATCCCACCTTCTCACCCCACCATCTCCCTGCCATATTTGCTTTTCCTACTGTGCATGGCCTTAAAAAAAAACCAAGTCAATAGCGAAATCCATAGTGGATTTTTCTGAATAACCTTCTTAGGTTCTGGGAAACTTATCTGGAGTTTCTTTCCGGTGTTGAGCTGGATTTCTTTTTTCTTTGTACTGACACAGACTGTGCAGATTCAGTGTTGCTGATCCGTAGTTTCACAGAGCCTCAGGCAAGGCAGCTTTTTTCTAGGCTCAGGGTGCCCATTTATTAAAAGAAAAGATAATGATATTTAGCTATCTACATCTTAGACCTGTCAAGACTTGAAAATGGAAGTATATTTACAAAACTAGGGTGTGGGATGTAAAAAGACCAGTGCAGGAGTTGCCACGTGTTGTTTTGTGAGGTCAGTACTTACCTTATTTACTACCTGACTGCATTTCTGGCAGTAGCCAGATACAGGCAGAGTACCTACAGATGTCTGACTAACTTCCACAAGGAAATGAGTAGCAGCTAGTATGGACCAGTTGTCTCTGCACTTCATGAAAAAAAAAATACAGGCTTGAGCCAAGACTATTTTTGTTGACTTCAGACTGCCTTGCCTGCTCTGGAGCCACGTATGTGCACACTTGTGTCAACCATATATATAATTGCCAGTCTCAAGCAGTGACACGCAAGATTCAGATCTGACCATCATACAGTACCTCCCAGTGGCATCTTCATGGTATGTATCCTTGTCACCTCATCCTTAAGTTTCCCTTCACAGTAATAAGCTCCAATAGTTTCACTGGCCTGTTCCCTCTTCCACACCACCATTTTGGCTGATGCTCTCTTTGAATCTTCGTGAACTTCCAGTGGTTCCCGGTGCTGGTTTGCCACATCCTCCTGGTCTCGGTCGATTGTGATAGTCTCACGGGAACGCCACTTGGAAGTGATACAAATAAGGGACGTCTCGGAGTTGCCCACCAGAGGGAATGAATTGATGAGTATGAGGTCCAGTGCTGCTTCCACTTTACCTAAGGAGAAAAGCAGCAAGTGAAAAGAATTTACTGCAGAGTATGTGGCCAGTCAAATCATCCAGTACTCAGGATGTCTTGCACAGCTTTTGTGAAAAATGGGAAGTGTGTAGATTAACTATTCTGCTACACTGACTTCAGGATTTACTTTTTATGTCATAAACAGATGGAGTTCATTCTTCTCAGAAAAGGAAATAAGCCTCGCAAACTCATGGAATTTCTTTTAAGAGCTGTTGCAGGACCCCAAAGAAAACCGTGTGCTGCAGAAGCAGATAGATCCTGGCACAGTTAGACACATACATAAATGCCTTAAGTACTGTGTGTTGCTGGTAACGGGGTCAGTGGATCATAAGATTGTGAGTTTAATAGTGCTTCTTTTGTGTCCTTTCATGGATTTAATAAGTATGAATTGATGTGAAACAGTTATGTCTTTCATTTATAGGAACTGGTAGTGCCTTGAGCACTTGGAGTATTTCTTTTCAGCTGTTCTGTGAATTTGGATTAATGATTTCATAATCATTCACATGTTAACTGTTTAAAGCCCTAACAGACAGCAGCAAGAACCATTGCACAAAGCAACTGTCTCAAAAACAAAGAGCAAGCCGGTGGCGCTAGTAAAGCCGTTTATTAGGAGGTTTAAGTTTAAGTAGATTGAAATGGCTCCCTTTCATCAACAGAACTGTCAGAAATACGTGGAGATGGAAGTTCTTTGAAAATGGTAGGTACAAGCCTAACTAAAACAGTCTCTGGCAGAGTGTTACAGATTTATTTGTTCAAATGTGCATAGCAGGAGGGAAATACAGCTCTCCTATAATAAAAAATTTGCAAATAACAGGCGTTTCCCTTTACTTTTGAAATTCAGGGTAAGGAGAAGGGAAACAGTAACATTTTTTCCAGCTGAAACAGGAAGAATAATTGATTTCTTTTATTCGTCACATCTATTTTCCTGCTTTGGATACAAGCGTATTTGGTATTTACACAGAGAGACCCAATACTTAGTGCCGCTCAGCTTTCAAATGTTTCTCTGATTGGAAGGAAGGGGCATAGTCTTAGATAAGCGAGGTCGAAAGGTCTCAGCGCTGGCTGCGGTCTCTGCCTGTGTCTCTGTAGCTCCAGCAGCCAAGGGAGGAGGTCCTCCTCCGCTTTCAATGCCAGCAACTGCTCTGGGGACCAAAGTATCTTGACAGCACGCCGACACTCGCCACACCCAGCCAGCCTGCCACAGCTACCCACCCTGTACTGTGCCGGCCCAAATAGCTCGCTGTTTCATCGTGAAGAAATGAAACCTTCTGGAAAGGATGCAACAGCCGTTACAGTAAATATTGCATCAAAGTGCGGGTCGGTGAAGTCTATCAGTCCTGCTGCACGTTACAAAAATAAATCCTTTGGACAAAGTTGAAGAAGTATGTTATAGAAATGAGGCCAGGCTTGTGTATTAATGTTACAGGACATTTATCGCAACATTTTTACTTTTATATAAGGAACTGTTGTGCACTCACTACTGAGGCATCAGCCACCAACATCGAAAGCAGAGAGAGTTTATATCAGCAAGGATCACCTGCCAGGTAGAGATACTCTTAAAATTATAAATTGCAAGTTCCTGATTTCTGCAAGCTTTTGTGAAACTCAGAACCAAATCTGGGTCCAAACTCCATGACTTGACAGGATTATCTGTGTTGAGGTAAGGCAGGGTGCTGCAGATCAGAACTGAAATATTTTGACATTTCTGCCTAGCATCCACAGAGCTGCAACCATCTTTCCAGTACAGGGAAAAAGGACCAGGTTGCTGGGTTCCTTCAGAGGATGGCAGCTCGTCCAGGGCTCCATTTCCATTTCGCTAGCATTTCTCTGTACCTTTGACTTCCAACACAGATTGAAAGATGAAAATAACACTTCTTTCCCCCCTCACCTGACCTCAACCTTTTAATAGGCTGAGAAAGAGTAGTAGGAAAAGTATGAGTTTTGAGGACTAGCTTTCACATTGTCTTTTATCTCTATACAAGACATAGAAATGCAATGTCACATCAGATTCGGGGCATTTGCTGTGTACTTCTCTGTTTCTTTGTAGTAATATAAACCATGTAATCAAAGTATAGAGCAACCACGGTTCAGGTGTATTGCCTATTTATGCTTGTGATTATTCCAGATGAATCAAACTCTAGCCACTGGTGGTTGGATAGTGTTCTGATCGATGTTTTTTTGTCATGTTAGACACCACAGAGTAATCCAGACACCGGCATGAGGCAGACAGAGCACAGATGGAGTTTTGTGTCTTCCTGCAGAAACAGTAGAAGGTCTTTCTGTGTTTAAAAGGGAGTAATATCTGTGTATAAGTATGGAATCATACACCAGACATGATTTGGCAGCTAAGGTTTCACAGATGGCATATATTGCAAGCAGAAAATAAAATATATGCAGGTGAAAGTTTTGCACCAAGAAAAGCTGTCCTTTAGGTGTATTTTGAATAAAAACCAGCATTGCAGCACATTGACTTGAAGGCAACTCACTTGTTTGACTCAGAATCTAGCAGGACTGGTATTCTAAAATCACTCTGAGGTGACAGGAAAGGTTTCTTTGACTCCACTGGGAGTTGCTGTCCTTGGATTTTGGAAGAAAAAAAACCCCAGAAAAGTGTAAAACACACATATCTTTAATGCTTAGGGATTCCTACAGCATCACTTTCTGGTAATGCAACTTAAACTAACCCAACTGTCCTTACTAAAAAGGCGTTGACCTAGTCTGGCAAAACTTAAGCTAATTCTACATTGGTGTTAATTACGACTCTGAGTATGCAAGGACCAAATAAGGACAACAGGATTTACCTCTCTGAGAAAAGCACAACAAGTACAGACAGGAAACGTTCTGTCTCCATGTCAGTGACAGTCCTCTGTGCTTCCTTGAAAAAGTCCTTTGACTCCTGCCCCGGTCCTTGAAGAAGTGACCCAGTCAGGAAGGCAATGTGCTGTGTGTGCAAACAGATTTTGAGAACAGAGAGCGCTTCCAGAAGGTTAACCCTGGAAATGGGAGATGCCATGCAGAGACGATTCATTGCCTGATATTTATGACACACACTCATTGTGGTGCAGGGCTTTCAGCCCTCCCAGCACAGAGAAAATTGCATCCTCTAAAGCACTGTGTTTAAATAATAGCATACCTCCTATAACACAGATGGCAAAGCGAATGCAGGGAGACCTTTGCAGTTCGTCTTGACCAACCCTTAACTACAGGATTGTGCTCTCCTGCTAGGTGATGACTGACTGTAGCTTGCACAGCTTCTCTAGTACATATTTGCCTGGGAAAACTGTGCTGAACAGACAATAAGTGTGTACTATGCTGTCTCTCCAGCCCCTGTATGTCCTCATTCCGTAACAAATTGCCATTCATAGAGGCACAGAGTCATCACATTTTCTATGCTGTGTTGCACCAGCAAAACTCAGCCAGGACCAGCTGGGAGAAACAGCTCTCAGAAATTCCCTGGGACACATCCCGGGCACAGTTCTGCTCAAAGAGCAAGAAAGTCTCTGATAAAGTTTAAAACATCGCTTCTCTAGATTGGAATTGCTGCTAAACACTAGTTTGGGAATAAAACAATGAGGCGATCTTGAGCTAAGACAGTTTAATGCCATAGATGAGTAGATACAGCAAGTCTTACGAGAATAGAAAAGTGTTACGATTTGTCCTTTCCTCTCAGAAAGTCCCTGCCCAAGTAATTCCAGATTTACACTGTTAACTCTTGTCTGGTCCCTAGAAAATCAGGAAATATTCAAGACACTTTCTACCTAATGTGAGGCCTTGGCAAAGCTGACTGTTAATTGTAAAAGCGTTAGTACTGTGGGGTGGCTAACATTCCTGTACCACAGGAAGCAGCCAAAGCTGTCGGCTCCGTCAAGGCAAAGGATAACCCTACCCTGCTGCCCCCAGAGCACATATTTAATCACTACTCCATTGTGCAAGTTATACTGAGAATGTCAAGTTTTGAGTAAATGTTTTAGCTATTAATTAATACTGAGTAGTAGTGGAAGGAAATTAATTGTTTAGACATTAAAAATCTAATGGTGTATTTATTTTCTTTATATTTGTAGAGCTTTATTATTAATTGTTTGAAGTGACTATAAGCTGGAAGTCCTTCCTTAGTTTAGGTTTGGTGTATGCTGAAAAGTAAAACAGACATTTGCACATAACACTCACAGCAGAATTTAAAAATCATTTTGAGATTGATGGAAGTGTATGTCCCAGACTGTCAAGTCATCAACCCTTCTTCCTTCAAGTCTCTTAAAAATCAACACCAAGCACTCCATCAGCTTGAAAGAATAAAGTTTTGATTTAGAACAAACCTAACTTGCTAAATAGCTTGCACCTCAGTATTTCTCACTGTGTCTTGTTTTGTAGTTATAAGTTCAGCTGTACCTTCCTTGATTGTGTTTTTGTGTAAAAAATCATAAACCAGATTAAAAGAATTTAACCAATCTGTTTAGGAATACAAATGGCAATCACGTAAGCAATTTTACTGTAAAAGTATAGCATTTGATTTATCCTTAGCAAGGTACTTAATAAATTACATTGATTATTTTTTTAAAAGCTAACTAAGTAGACGATTTGAAGATAATTAGGATGGAAGTAATGCAAGAGAAATAGTCAGAAGTCAGGAAAACAGAGACCCGATCCTCATGTCTCATCTACCTTAAAAAAAAAAAAAAAGGAAAAAATGGAAAAAGATAGAGTACTTCTTACTTAGTATTGAAGCTAGTTAGAAACTAACCCAAAGCATTAGCTGTTTGCAGATATTTTTCATATGCA
This sequence comes from Tetrax tetrax, assembly GCA_009806455.1. Classification (NCBI taxonomy): domain Eukaryota; kingdom Metazoa; phylum Chordata; class Aves; order Otidiformes; family Otididae; genus Tetrax; species Tetrax tetrax. The sequence goes on from WHYT01017497.1 coordinate 701,313, forward strand.
GAGTGGAACATGTACCGCACCAGAATTTGGCAATATTTGTTTCCTCTTTTTCTGTGCACTCAACATTTCTCTTATCAGTCTTTGTTATTTTTTGTTCATTCTCTAGAGAAGCAAATAACTTTTGGGGGACTTTGAAATCATACCCATTTTACGGGCTCAGCGGTCTCTTAATGTCCTGGAAACTTCATCTGGGATGCAAAGATAGGAGCAGCTCAGGTAATTTCTCCCAGTGACTCAAGCTCTCCTCTGACAGCTCAGTCCTCCACAGGAAATCAAGGCTGAAATTATTGTTACCCAAACAGATTAAGATTCTCTGCCTCACAGCAGCAGCAGCAGCAGGGCAAAAAAAAAAAAGAAACTCACAGAAAGGCTGCTTGAAAATAGCTCATAATCAAGCAAAAAGTCAGGTTTGACAATAAAACCTTTCTTGTTGTCTGCAGAAAGAATCTTACTACTTGTATCTTATGTGATGTTATTGGGCAGCTGTAGGACGGCTCACAGCTCAAGGAATACTCAGGCCTCTTGGCCTTAGAAATAGGGCATTATTTGTGGGGTGAAGGTATTGCAAAACTAATGAGAGACAAAAAAAATTAGTGACAGAACATCGCGTTGCTAGTTACTAGTAGAGGGAATACCAGAGCACACGTATGAAAAATAAAATAGTCTGTCAAAGCTGCTAGGGCTAACAGTTTCTTACAGGCACTGGGGTACATCTGGAGCAGCTGAAAGAAATGCAACTGCCTTCTTGTACAATGGAATGAAGTTGTTTTCTCCACCTTTCAGTTGTTTCACAATCCACCAAAGCAATATTTTAAATATGAAACAGACAGAAAAAAAAACACTGATGTGTCTTACTTGGAGTTTCCCAGTGAGGGTGCCTAAAGGCATGTGTGTAAGTAACCAAAGTGTAGAAAGATGCTCTCTCATGACTTCTCCTTAGGCCTGGCTGACCAAAAGCAAGTAAAGTGGAAAACAACAGATTAGCAGAAATTACTTGTTGAACAACCAGCTGACAATGTGCTAAGTAATGCTGAAAAAGGATGAAGAATGTGGGAAAGCTGGAGTAGGACAGGCTTGTAGTTCAGCTACATCTGGCTGGATTTGCAGCTAGCCAAATACGGGTACTACCAGCAAGAAAGTACTTGCAAGCAAGAAAAAAATTGTCCATAACAAGAGTGATCCTTGTAAGCTGCATTATGAAGCTACTACGTGTGCCAAGATGAAGCACACAAAATAACATGGATAATCAATTAGTCTTCACAGGATGTATCAGTGCATACAGCACGTGTAAGGTCAACTGTCTGGAAGTGTCTATGGGCATTGGCTGCTGGATAGACACACTTTAATACTTTCTTGCCTGTACAGGAGTGCACCCTCACTTTGCCACTTACTGAATTTTCTGAGTAGAGTAGCAGGAGATCTTTCTGGTGCTAAGCACTCTTTGTGACTAACGAGGCTAAGGTCTCTGGCCAGTGGAGCATCTGGGATGAACAGCCAGAAAATAGTACAAGAGAAAATCATCATTGTGATCAGAAGCGCAGATGGAACTGCATTGTCGAGAGAGACTTGTTGCACTCCAGAAAGGAAATTAACCAAGCAGCTTCATTAGACAGGCTGACACAATGCAAAAAGTAAATAAACACCAGGCAGGCAAAATATTGACCTTGAAGCAAAGAGTTTACATGTATTACGCTTGCATACAGAAATGTCATTTGTGAACCTGTCTTTCAAAAATCCTTTCAGAACTTACTAAATGTCTAAAAATCCTAAAAGTGCTTGCATTTCCTAGTGATGAATTATAAAACTAATTTTGGTGGATTTTTTTTTTTATTTCTTTATAAGCATTTTGAACTCCTTACAGGAAAGTCTCAAGTTCAGATGCGAGCTGGTTCTATGCTGTGTATCTCCACTGAAACCACAGTGGAACAGCATCCTAAATACAATCTTGCCAGTAGCACAGGGTGTCTTTGAAGGACAATTCTTCATCACAAGTTTAGTTTCTCTAAGATTTTCATCCCTCCAGTCCCAGACAGATCTTGCATCACATTGGGAGCTGACTATGGAGTTATACACCTATCTTGCAGAAGTGGTAGGTTCACCCAGTTCTGGTTCATTTCTTCTGTGCATGCCCAACACCCTCCACACCACAATGACTTCTTGGTCTTCCATGGAAAGCTGAACAGGAGTTTTTTGTGTTTGAGAGACAGGCCTTGGCCAAGCAGGCTGAAGTCTGTGTGACCAATACAGAGCAGGTTTCCAACCCAGGAAACTCTCACTGTGGGCACATGAAGCACCAGCTCCACAATTCCCTTACCCTAAAGCCAGCTGCTCAGCTGCAGTCAGTCTCTCTGACCTCTATGCTCCCTCTTGTCCACATAAAACCTTCCAAATTAAATTATTGTGAGTATCAGACCATCTCTGCAAAATGTTACAACTTTGGTTTTTTTCCCTGAAATTAAATTTCAGCAAAAAAGTAGTCCATTAACCAGCTTAATCATGACCACGTAGCCAAACAGTCTAATACATGTGTGCATGTGTGTGTATATATATATATATATATATGAAGTCTGTATCTAAAACAATAGCATATATTAAAACTTGTGAATATATTGTGATTTCATTTCACCCTTTCAGATTTGATTCCTTCAGTTCTGGAGCAAGGCCTTTTCGCTCCTAACTATTCAGTTGCTGCTGAGATGGTCTTTGGGATCACAGTGTTCCTGAGAGCTACTCTACCTCTCACCAGGTCTCAACAGGCTCACACCAAAAGCAAACTCCAAAGCTAAAAAGTAAAAGTGTGGCATGCAGAGGCGATTGCTGGGTCTCACAGGTCAAGTACACTTCAGGAAGAAGGAATGAAAACTCTTTTAAAATTTATCTTGCAATTCACATTAGTAGTTTGATAATTTAGGTGTCTGAAAGGTAGTGCATCAGCCTAATGTCTAGACAGCATAGTTTTGAAATACTTGGGATTAAAAGCTCAAGCATGGTTTGTTTTGTGTCCACTGCTTTGGCTGTGGGATGCTCAAAACCCCAGCACAGCAGCTGCAGGACAGATGGTTTGAAGTTCAGGTGCCATTTTGACCTGACAACAGCATATTTGAAGATGCTCACGCAGGCCTAATCCCTTTAATTATGGGCAGAATGACATTCATGTTCGCTGCCACACGTATGTATTAACCAGAGGTTAATGCAAGCTTTCTTTGGGTTAAGGTTTACAAGGAAAAACAAGTCTTAAAACAGAATTATTAACACTTTCCAGTCCAACTAAAATTTATATTTTCTTATAATTCTGAAGAGCCTACAGCACCACAATGATGCTTGTGTGGCTGGTAATGTATGTTAAAAGCTGCTTAACTTTCTAAATATGTTAATAAGTCACATAGTAATGATTATAGATATGATTTATGGGTTTTTTCATAACGTCTACTGATCCAAATGAAAACACAGCCATCAACAGGGATGATAGAGAGCTGCCACTGAATGCCACTGAACTGTTAGCTCCACTGTTACTCTTTCTTAAAAGGCTAATATAATCTTTTGTGTCTTTTATTATATGTGGCTCCAACAGCTAAATCACAAAAAAAAAAAAAAAACCTCAGTAATTTTAGAAACTCACTGGATCTCAGATTATTGGTAGAGCAAAGCTACAAAGCTATAGCCCAGAAGATTCTGTCTGTCTTAGAGAATGGAGATATTTATTTGTTTCCTGCCAGAAATAGTCAAAGAAATGTCCTAGAAACTGTTTTTAATTGTTGCTGGTTTCCACAAACCTCTTACTGTCAGTGGCCATCAGTAAGGCGCAAACATGAACATTTCTGAGAGTTAGCCCACAGTGAGAAGCTGCAAGCAAATGACCAGACCATCTGAGGGTTTTATTAAGAGGCAAAATGCGAGTTCTGACATTCATTCCTTGTTTTGTCCTCGGCCTTCCGAGGGAATAGGTGGCTCTTCTTTGGTCAGGACGTACCTCGCCACAACCCTGAGGTTTGAATCTGTACTTCAGGATGGATGGCAGGATAATTTTGATTCTAGAAAATGTTGGCTGGAGTAGAATCAACCAGAGGAAAGACACAAGGTGATGCTCAGTCTTATTTCAAGAATCCCAACAGGATTAAACTCAACGCCTTGTTAGTTTAACTGAATGTTTGCTATGGCAAGCAGTGACTGTATATACAGTGCAAAAGTGAGCATTTGTGCGTATTTTGAATGTTTCCCTCCAAATCAGATCTTTAGCTCTAGCTGTGAATGGAGTACCCTTATTTAAAAAAAAAAAAAATAAATAAATCAAAGGCCGTTTCTCCTAATGTGAGTCCATCCGATGGTCTTCACCTTGGAAAAGGGTGGAGTGGATTTTGTCCCTACGCAGCGGCACACCCAGCGAAGCCCAGGATGATCAGGGCCGGGGTTAGCCAGTTCACCGTCTGCGCTGAGTGCACCGCCTCCCCGGCTCAGGGAATGTCAGTCCCGCTTTCCTGAACTCCGCCTGCCCTATCTAGAGGAAAGCAGGCTCGCATTGTCTTCCCCCGCTCGCCCCAGGAAACATGATATCATTCTCAAACAAAAGCGGGAAAGCTGACAGATCTATTGAGATGGGTGTGACTCCGGCACACACCTCGCTGGTCAGCCCCTGTGGAAAAGGCGGTGACTGGCAGCTCTTCAGGACCCAGCCGTCTGCACTGTCCGGTTTTATTCCCAGTCTCCGCCGCCGACTTTTGTTTCTCCTGTGCCTGTGACTTAATGAAGATTGCCTGCTTTCTGTGTCAGCTAAGTGTTTGTTACCACATATAAAGAAACAGGAGAGGCAGGGAAAAAGAGTTGGGGTAACTGGACTTTCTTTTCTTCTCCATCCATAAAGCTTACATCACCAGATACCTCCTCAAAGACAAAAGCTAGAAGAGACCTGAGGGCTAAATAGGTTGAATCAATGTGCAGCTGAACAATCGAGAAACTTAAGCCACAAAAGAGGAATTGGTAAACAATCCACAGCCCATTACAGCAATGGCTAGATAAGAACACTTGCAAACACGCATTCAACAGATTTTAAACACTTTTTTTTTTGTTGCCTGTACTAATCTCTAGCCTTTTATAGATGCCAAAAGTAACATCTCAAACTCATTTGCTTATAGTTTCATTTAGCTATTAACATGCTGCTAATCAAGAAGATCTGGACATTGTAAAGCAAGTTACACAGCAATGAGGACTCCTGTCCTTTCTTGCTGCTTTCTGGTTTTCATTCCAGCACAATCTGCAGTTTTACAGCACATTACCTTTTTATTGTGAGATGGACTGGAATAACCTATGCATACCTCAATTAAAAGCTGAGGAACGAGTTAAGATTCTAAGGTTATTGTGTGAGTTGGATTTCTCTTTTACAGATTTTTCTTGGTGTATTACCTAGAAGAAACTGTCTAGAAAATCAAAATATGGATGGAGAAAGCAATACTTAAATGCTGAACAACTAAGAATCTGATGGGAAGAACATAGGCTTCCTCGGGGTTCTGTTTGCGATAGCTTCAGCAAAGCATCTCTAGCATTAATGCTCCAAATACGTGTAAACTAAATTAGCATTATTATAATCTTCCTGCATACCTTTCTGCAGATATCTCTTATGCCTAACTTTTGACTTGCTGGACCAACGACCTTTGCTGATAATACTGAATCATTCTTTAGCTGTATTGAAGTGTTATTAATTGATCTTACATACAGCGCATTATTCTGCCCTTTTTGTGCACTGACTTTCATCTAGATTGCAGTTGTGGAATCTTGTCTACAAACTTGTATAAAATCAGACACTGGACTACCTAGAAATGTCAGTGTTTCCTACTGCACACCTGATTCATAAAGTCAGTCACAGAAAAAGTCAACATTTAAACTGTATTTAGAGCAGATACTTAGGCAAAGACATCAATGGTTTCAATGTAATGAGTTTTATGAAAAAGTTAATACCATTAAACAGAAGAGAAACCTTGTTGCAATGTGCATATGTGTCAACAAATTACTTCAACAATTAAAAAGAGGTAGCAGCAGCTTGTACACGTAAATAAACCCTCCCCAATAGCCTGGCCACAGTCCTGCCCTCACTTGCTGTGAGAGCACTGCGCAGAGATAAGTGGTCTCACTGAAGCGAACACAACTATGTAAATTGGCAAATAAAAGTGCTGGAGTAAGGAGTAGGGAGTCATGCCTTTTGTCTGCACATCGCGTGAGAAACAAGGAAGGCACAACGGGTCGGCTACAGACATTAAAGCAAAAACTTACCTGAAATCATCAGGCTGAATCCATAGAGAACTAGATGTGCTAAAGGGTCCATGCTTTCCAAAATATATCCATCCAGTTCTTACAGTCGCTCATGGAGTATGCTTTTCTCAGGGCAGAGGTTTACTGGTTGCTCTTCTCCTGCATGGTATGCTGTTTACAAGTCATGGGCAAGAAATCGCAGCACTGGAGCAGGCTGGAGCAGTCTCATTGCTGCCTGAGTACAGGGAGTTTAAGTTCCTTTTTCCTGTTTCCTTTGTAGATTAGGATGGGAAAGGCAGGATCTTAAAGGCATTTTTATATCAGCAGGACTGCAGGGCAGTGCAAATCCCGTCCATCCAGCAATACATCAAAACAGTTATCTGGAGCTGCTGGAGGAGCAGGGGACTGCTGTTGGTCACAGTCAGCAAAATCAGAACAATGGTGGCATCCTCCAGTAGGCGGGAGAGTGAGAGTAAAAAGTTCCCCAGCTAGGTATGGTCGGTGGAAACTCTTCTCAAAATGCAGATCTGCTAATTTCTCAAGGCACTATTGTCTTTTCCCTTATTTATTTAAACCACACATAAGCTGCTGGCTGCAATGCATCTCAGCACTCAGTAGTAAAAATATGGGGTAAACAATAACAAAACAACCAGCTGAATATAGTATAGACTAAGGCCAGCAAACTACTCGATTAGTTCATGTGCTTTGCTGGAAAAAAAATTTCTATATGTTTGACAATTGGAAACAGAACTGAAAACTTGCTGCAATGACAAATTGCACTCAGAGTTATTATGACTTCAGTGGGATCAAAATGCCACATGGCCCAGGGGGGGGCTCAAAACTCAGAAGCTAAAACAAAACATAAGGAAAAATACAAAGAAAGCCACAATAAAAAATAATGAAATAAATGGAAAGGCAGCACTCAGATACATAAACAGAATTGCAAATAAAGGGCAATCTTATTTACCACATGACTAAATATAACCCATGACAATGTAGCATTTGAAAATCCTGTAGTTCTGCCAAGATGCTAACACCCAGAATTACTTTTACAGAAGTACAGAAAAGCGAATGTTCAGCATCATTTTGGAAATGGGGTATGGGTTGATCCCACTTTGATTTAATTTCCTTAGGAAGACCTTTTAGCTTTTTGTTGGTCTAGATTTCACAGAGGAAGTCCTTTACACCCAAGTTCTGTTGCTATGTGGACAAAAGGATGTCACCTACAGCAGATTCGAATGCATTAACCCAGACCTGCACCTCACATGTTGCCCACCTCCCCCAAAAATATAACCGAAAGACCAACCAAGTAGGAAATGAAACTGAAAATAAACTCTGGGTGCAAAAACAGAATGTGAGATCAAAACACTGTTAAAATTCCATTTTGAGGATTAAAGGAGGCAGAATATAAGATACCTGGTCTGGTTCCAGACCAAAATATACACATGTATTTAATCTGTCTTTCATTTTAAAGAAAACTTTCTTCTACACTTTGACATGAAGAGGCAGTGATTGTCCATACTCCAATTGCACATTAACCTTTATAAGCCTGCTGGTACAGACCTCTCCAATGTCAGAATACTTAGTGTATTACCTGATACTAAGTGTTATCATAATTCCTGTCCAGCAGATAACTCTGTTCTGTTGCCCCTTTAACCCACTTCTAACATGGCTTATCCTTATTTTTTTTTTCAGTATGTTTTGAGGGGAGTTAAACAGATTGTTACTGTGAGCTTGGAGGAGTTTTTAGACTTTTCACTTAAATCTCACTCCCCAGGACATAAAGAGGTCACTGAGGAGAAATGCATCATGTCTCCATTTTTAATGCAGCTAAATGCAAAGCAAGGCATATGGACTGCTCCTGATACTGATCTTGCGGTATGCAAAATAGTCAGCTATTCACTATTTTTTGAAGAATCAACTTGTGCCTACTGGTCATTTCATCTGCCATGATGGAAGCAAACAGCCTCAATATGCAGTGCTCCACAAATACATCAAGGCTGCAAAGACTTGCTGAATCCAGAAGAGAGGAAATATGTACCTGCCCAGGTTAGAACTTGGTTGGGGTACCAGTCTCAGCACTCGTTTATTTGTTTTAGGTTTCATTATGTAATTTCATTTCTGAAGAAATAAAGAATACCATATGTGATTCAGCAAACAGTTTAGAACTTGTTTATGTGTAATAAGTGTTTAAGCTTAGATCTGTTTCTATTTGGAAGGTGTTTAAATCCCACAATTTGATTATTGCTCCCACTGAAGTAAAAATTAATCACATTATAAGCTTTTGGTAGACCACGGAATTTAAAGGATTTCACTATTCTGGCTTATTCTTGTTCATGTTTAAGTGCCTGCCAGCCCCACCTTCCATATTTTGATCCTTATATTTCATGTTATTAGACTAAGAATCTTCCTAAAAGTAGGTCATGTCAATTTTCTGTCCTGTGAACTAAACCCATATGATCTGATCATCCCTCTGATTACTGAACAACACAGAGCTGCAGTAGAACTGTCCGTCCCCTCCACCAAGCAGCAATGATACCATAGCAGATCCCATACAGGAGCCCACCTCTTTCTATCTAGGCCTCAGCTTGAGTTGATGGATCTCTAACAAGAGGATCTTAAATCTCAGCCTGCATTCAGTGTTCCAGAGCAGAAGAACTGGAAATAGCTTTCTGGCAAAACCAGTTTGCCAGTGAAAGAAACTGAGCTAAAAGTGAAGACGGCAGGGAGAGTAAACAATGACACTGAGTTACTCCAGCTTTTGTTGCACGTGAGGCTAATAGAGGCTGTTGACTGCAGATCTGGCCAAAGAGCATGCCCATGGCACGTTCTCAGGTGGGTACGTGGCTGTATTTGGGCCCCATAGACTGCACCCTATGTCTCTTCAAAAGGTGCTTGGAAAGACTCAGAGAGGCTGTAGCATTCTATGTGACCTCTGAAGTGTTCCCCTCAGGAGCATCAGTTCTGTTGGTGGTTAACTGCTAATTAATACATACCAGCATTCACATCTAACTTAAAACCCACCTCAGTGGCATGCATGAGTTTTTAAATTAGTTACAGCAGGGAAATAAATTGTCTTTCTGCATGTAAATATAACTCTACCATTAAAGATGGTTTTTCATAACTCTGTTTGCTGAAGGCTAATTTTGCCATATGTCAAGTGCCCTGAACTCCTGACACCAGGCTTTCCTCTTTAGATAAGCAGCACGCTTGTCTCAAGGACAATCCATTCATGCATGCTCTAGCTTATGGAAATATGTGAGGAGGAAAAAGGAACAATGCCACTCTGCACTTTAATCAGGTAGATGTGTTAGCAGAAAGCACATATCCTCTTGCAGTGTCTGGCCTGTATTATGCTTTCTGGAAACAAGCCATTACTTTGCCCTTGACATGATGTTAATGTGTGTTAGTAGGAGGCTGTAAAGGAACTTTAGGAATTATTACTCATTGCAATCAGCTAATGTGAAGCAGAGGCTCATAAATAATGGAGTTCTAGCTTCTTTTCTTAAACAGATCCTGTTCTCCCCTACAGAACAGCCTATGCCACTAAGGCCAACCGCAGTTCCCAAGCCATCTCTTTTGGGTCACCTGGAAGTCAGAGGTAGCAGCTAGGTGGCCGCTCAGAGGCTGCGTGGTGTTGCTGGTCTAAGCAGTCAGGATGAGGACTACCTCTGCGCAATGCTGTGGGGGTGTAGAAACAGGAGGGAGAGAAAGGTTTCTGCAGTACATAGCTAAAGATAAGTCATACTGCCAGGGAAGGGGTGGTGATGTTGTAATAGGTGGTTGTGAGAAACTGTCCGGTGCAGTAGAAAAGGTAACAGAGCCTGGTTTTTATTACTGCTCATTCTCCTGGCTTGGCAGCCTGCGCTGAGGAGATGCAGTTACTTCTTGGTTTTTCTACTGCCTTTCCTGGATATGCATACTCTAAAGGTACTGCAGGACTGCAAACATAGCTATGGTCAGGTTTTTTTTTGCTCAGGGTTTTTGTTTTCTTCTCAAAAAGGAGCTTCTCTTGGATTTTCAGAAGACCATAGTCTGGAAAATGGCTGAGTATTGAGCTGTCCACAGAACAGCTTCAGCCAAAGGGAGCTGTTGCTCTCCTGTCTTCCTTGTTAGTGAGATGAAATGGAATTTACTATAGTGAAATTAAAAGAAGATCTCATGGGAATCTCAAGTTTCTCTCAAGGGGAAAGTTCAGCTGATGACACAACACAACAGTACTTTAGGGTCTCCATATCAGTAGTCATTGTGAAGGACATCAGGCTGTTGGACTAAAGTCTCTACTCTGGAAAATTTTACCCTGTGAGCCATCTGTATTTTGCTGACATAGGCTTTCTGTAGATTTTAGAATGGCCTGTTGCCAGCAGGACAAAAAAGTAGTTTTTGTTTCCCAATTCTTTGCTGACCAAAGGGGCTGAGACTATTTTTAAAAATGCTTGGAGAAAGAAAGTGTGAGAAGTGAAGTTAAGAGCCAGCAATGGTGATGCCACTGATGATGTCAAGCACGTCTATGGAAGTACATGAGTGAGAAGTAAGCATGCTAGTTATATCCCACTTAGTGTGTACGGAAAAGGACAAAGTTATATCCCACTTAGTGTGTATGGAAAAGGACAGAACTGCATCCTTGTTTTCATTACTTTCTGAGCACATTGTTTTCCTACTTTAGAGCACGTCTGCTCGTGTTTTTTGTATGATCTGCTAGAACAGGTGATTCTGAACATGTGCTAAGTTACCTCCAAATCAAGCTTCTGCCAAGATCTGATCAGATTTGGGAGCACAAACATAAGTGATGTTAATACTCCTGCTGCCCCAAAGCCTAAGTCTGCAGACAAATGAGATTCTCCAGTCTGAAAGAGGTGTCATTCAACAGGAGGTGAACAGAGCTCATACAGAAGCTACAGAATTCACAATTTTTCTCCTCTTTTCTCTTACTGCTTTTCTACTTAAATTTTCTACAATATGTTTTGAAGGATGAATGAATCTGTGTCCTTACGTTTAATGGCAACAACTGTATATCCAAATGTCTTTAAGATGCTAACATTGAATCACCCCAAATGATGTACAGCAATAAAATACGACTGCGTAAAGTAGTCTCTCATTAACAAGGCAAATTTCGTATCTGTGCAATTTGGAGAGATAAAGACTAATTGCAGAAGTCACTTAATGCACATGAAGTTTGCAGATCAGACCGTTGCTTCCAAGGAGCAGGAAATGGGTCATGCTAACTAGATCTCAGGGTTAGTGCTTTCATTCATTAAGGTTACAAAAATTTATTCTTAAAATTCTGCTTGCAGGACCCACTGTCTTCCACTGAATTAATCTCACACTGTTAATGTGATTCTAATGGTAATTTTTATTTGACGTCTGCATCATTTAACCGCCATTCGATAAGTGCACCTTAGTGATAAATTTGCTGTCTACTTATCTCTGCTTCCAAATTTATGTCACGCTGTGTGACATAAAATCTTGTGCTGATACAGGAGAGCCACGTGTGAACGGTTGGTGAGCTGCAGTGTAACAGCTCCTTCTCCTGAATGTTCCAGCTCTCATTTCAATCTTCTCTCTGTGTGAGAGAATGATTTTTAAACAGCAATTTTTTTTGAGAGGTTGAACAACATAATTATAGGTATTCTTGAAATATAGAAGTGTGAAAGATATGCACATCTCATCTTAAGGTGAGAAGTTACAATGTAGATTTGCATATAGGTAAAGAACTTCAGTAACTTTCAGCTCAATAATTCTAAAAAAAATATTAAATACAGCAAATTTGAAGTCTAAAAGCCATTAAACACATTATTTTCATTTAATTTGGAAGAAAAAGAATAAATAGGAAGGATACTGAAAATCTGAAGGCTTTATTTGGAATTTTGTTTCTCATGCATAACTATTGAGGTGACTGATGCTATTGATAATTTCTGCTATAATAATTATTTTCTTTTTCCTTCGACTTTTCAGACGTGCTGATTCCCTCTCACCCCACTTGAAATAGTATTTGTGAGCAAACTTGTGTTGTGTGTTGGAGACAGAGGTCTTGCACCTTACTCATACTTTGCTGCGGAGCAGAAATCTTGGGCCTGATCCAAAGATACCAGTGCTCGGTGAATCCAGCTCAGTCACTTTAGATGAATGTAGCTTTCAAGGAATTAGCTTTCCAAGAGGAAACAAGAGTGGATGATTTTACACTCCTGACTCCTTTTTTTTTTAAAAAAAAATAAAAATGTGGGAGGCTTCCTCCATTTCACATATTTGGCATATTGTCCGGTTAATCCTCCTTCCTGAAAGGAGAACCTGCAAATGTAGACTGCAAGTCGAGGCAAGGAACATTTCTTCCTCTGCTCCGAACTTCTGCTAATCCCAGTGAATGATTGGTCAAAGCTGGGGTTTGAATTGAAAGCTGCAGTTTGAATTCAAATCATCTCTGCAGTTATGAAACCCCTATAGTTTTCCTTCCTCTTTACCAAAGAAGAAAAAGATGACAACTATTTTTGCAGGGAACAGTTCAGTTCCCTTTTCCAGTGATTCACCTGCATTTTGCAGCATTGCTTTGGGTGGAGTTGTCACCTACAATAGATACAATGTTCGGCATTCAGCTAGTATTCACCATTGTGCATGTGTTCAAATGCACTCCAATTTTATGATCTCTTTCAGAATCTGAGGGTTTTTTTCACTCCAGACAATTGCCATGTCCACTCCATCCAGATGCCGTATCACTATGAGACATGTCTCCAAGGAGTTCATGCAAAGAAGATACTTTGCATAAGTAGGCATTTTAATATCTTTCTCTCAAACTAAGATATTCTCATGGCTAGTACCTCATCATAAAGTCTGCCTTGTGCCTTGTATTTTTGTTTTACACTTGTAGCAGAAAAATGGATGCATACTGAAAGATTTTACAACAACTTCACTTTGGAAACATATCCCTCGGAACGTGAAACAGTGCATATCAGCACCAAGAAGCATTAACATTAACTAATGCTGTCAGGCAGAAAGAACTAAGAACCTCAGTGTTCTGCCTGTCTGGAATTGCTCACAGGAATGCTGCATGTTGTCTTCTAAGCTCATGAATGCAAGGAAAAAATCAACTCATTTTGAAAGAAAAATAAGTTTTGTTGATCACAATGAGAAGCAGTGAAGGTAAGATGAAGCAGGAAGAATAACAAGAATATTAACTCTTGCCTGCAGTGAAAATACAGTGTGCCTGGAGATCTGACAACCCAAGTAAGGTTGGTGCAGTGTCATTCCATCGTGAGCTGGGAATAATGACAGTCATTCCTATGCTCATCCTCATGCAAAGCACAAACATAACAGAAATAACTGACTGTCTGGTTGAAGATTTTGAAACTGAAATGCTTATCTCCATGCAGTGTGCTAGGCAAGTTGGGTTTGGGGGGACGACACAGTCAAACCTGGTATCCTAACACCTCAGTGTAATTTTCTGGGAAGAGAAAGGCCATTCTCGATTGTCTCTTTTTCAGGGTAATAGGGATAGGCTCATGAAGACTGAAAGAAAGTTAATGTCACTCCTATCTTCAGAAAGAGCAAGAAGAACAAGCCAACTACAGACTGGTGAGCCTCACCTTGATCCCTCAGAAAGTGATGGAGCACCTTGCACTGGAAACCATTTCCAGACTCATGAAGGATGGGAAGGTGATGGTGAGTAGAAGGTATGGATTTATGAAGGGGAAATTACGTGTAACCAGCCTGATAGCCTTCCACTGAGGAAGGTAACTAACTCAGTGAGTGAGGAGAGAGGTGTGGATGCTGTTTACCTCAACATTAGCAAGCTGTTTGATGCATTTCCCATAAAATATTCATAGATAAGCTGACAAAGTTCAGGTTAGGTAAGTGGACAGTGAGGCGGACTCAAAACTGGCTTGGGGCTGACTGTGATCAGTGGCCCAAAGTCCAGCCAGAGGCCAGTCAGTGGTGGTGTACCCCAGGGGTGGATACTTGTGCTGATACTGTTTACCCTTTTAACCAATGACTTAGATGATGGGTCAGAACGCACCCTCAACAAGTTTGCAGATGATACAAAGCTGGGAGGAGAGCCTGATGCAACAAATGAGTGTGCCACTGTTTAGAGGGACCTCAAGAGGCTGAAGAAATGGGCAGACGGGAATCTCAGGAAGCTCCACGAAAGTAAATGAGCAGTCCTGCCCTTGGGGAGGAAGAGGCACCCATATGTACAGGGGGCCGAGAGGCTGGAAAGCAGCTTTGCTGAGAAGGACCTTGAGGTTCTTCCTGGTGGACAGTGAGCTGCCATGAGCCAACAATGCGTGGCAAAAAAGGCCAACAGTATGCTGAGGTGTGTTAGGAACAGCATTACCAGCAGGCCAAGAGAGGTAATCCTTACCTCTACTCAACCCTGGTAAGACAGGTGAGCCGAAAAGGTTTTAAATTTCTCCACCCCATAGATGCTGCCACTTAATTAATGGCCTCTCAGTTTGAAGTCATAGCATAAAATGCATGGAAGATTGCCTGGGTGGAGAGACCTCTGTTACTGAATTAGTGTCTTGATATACACACAGGAGCTTTGGTGAAAACTTGTATTAAAAAAAAAGTTTAAAAGAGTTAAAGAAAAGGTTATTTTCACTGAGACTTTAGGATCCAATTTACTTAGGTCACTATTGGGAATGAATTACTGATCTCCTACAGGGAGACGAAATGCCAGCTGCGTAGCTCGCCATTTAGAATCCACACAGTTCTTTTCAGCCACTGGTACTGTGACCATGATCCAGGACCATAAAGGATGAACTGTTAAAAAGAAGGAACAACTGACAAGATTCTCAGACAGAAACAAATAATCTGGAGATCCTTCAACAGAACAAGGAAAAGACCAGCACATTGGAGAGAGGGCTTTTAGAAAGGCAGCTCCTGGGAACACAACGAAAATCTGTAAATTTTACCATGCTATCTTACAGAATCACTACCAAGGAATAAAACCATCCCCTGCCCTGAAAGTGAATTTAAAGCAGTCTGTTTACTCAGTCTGCAGCTTTTTTCCATAGTTCATTAAAATTTGTTATTGTAGCACATGTGGAATTCAGGAGGCGATCTCTCTGGCTGATGGTTTGATTGGTGAGAATATTAGACTTCAACTTTATCTCAGCAAATAATGGTCTCTCTCTGGAATAGCTGAAACTTTGACAGGAAGGAAGAGACATTAGTGGGAATTTCCCCTAGATAACAGTCCTTGGTTTATAGAAATCCTGTTCCATTATCTCTAAATATTATACAGACATAAATATACAGAGCAATAGAATTTACTGTGCTCAATTTGGAAACACAGTGCTTTCTGCAAGAATCTTAAATACTTTTGTTTTACTTATGTCTTTGCACTTAAAATAACAATCAGATTTGGAGAAATTTAGTGACAAAAATACAGAACTTCAATTTTAATGGACTCAGCACATTTTCTAACTCTTTGTCTACTTCAGTTCTATAAAATGCAGCATATAATCTCATTCTTTTTTGAAAAAATTTTCTAAGAGAGCAGAACAACTAAAATCCAGACCCCACTGTTTTATATTATTTTTTGTAATGGCCTAGATTGCTGTCTGGCTAAGATTCCTATCTACAGTCAGCTGTGCTTTTTTCTCTTTGATCAGGATTACCTTACAATGTACCAGGTCGAGGATACTATCAACAGATAGATTATAATTACAATACATGTAAAATGTGAGGAAAGTACATGAATGGAAATTTGATATAAACTTTTTCTGAAATTTCTGTATTATAAAGCACATTGTTATTTCTGTACCAGTCCTGTTTTTGTTCTGTGTTGAATCTCTTTCTATGTATTTTTGGCAAAGTACAGGTTGCATATGACACTGCAGCTTGAGCCTGTGCTGAGACAAAAGCTCTCAGGCTTGAGCTGAGAGAAAAAACATTGCAGAAAATACAAATAATTTTCCCTGTTATTTCCTTTATTGGTGAATACTACAAAAGTAAAATGCTCTGTACAAGCTCAGTACTAGCTATGTTTCATTACTTTTTATCACAGTTCTGTCCTTATAATTACATTAAAAAATATAAAATAAGGAAGCACGTCAGTTGTCCATTGGGTAATGAAAATTTGCTGACAGATCCAAAGTACATTTGTTTTTATTATAAGACCTTGCACTATGAAGCAATTCTGACTGAAAAGGATGCTTGTCATCATTAGATGTTTTCCTTAGTTGTTATAAATTGCTATTTAAATAGGGATAGTATGCTGATATTACAATTTATCTTATTATACACTTCATTTAAGACAATGCGTATGATAGCCTGTCAAGCAGTCCTTATTCAGGGAAAACTCCTATTCTGCTTGGCAGGAGTAGGACTACAAGACAATTAGAGAGTCATTGTGTAGAGCAGACTGAAGTTTCACATTTGAGATGTAATCCAGCGACGGGCCTCAGTAAAATGTTCTGATGATTTTACACTCATTGTGCAGTATTTACTTTTTCTTTCTACAAGTTTCTAAAATTCAGAATTTATTTCTAAAATTTTTAAGTGTTGCAAAAGAAGAGATATTATTAAAACCCGTGACTTCTAAAACTTGGAAAAATATCTTTAAGAATATCTGTCGCTGTAGTGGTGAACGAATGAGCTTAGTAGTCCAGCTTTCCATGCTGCCTGTGCACATCTCTCATTGTTGGTCCACTGGGGCAGGAAGGAAGTGCCTGGGTTCAGTTCTTGGTGTTCTGTAAAGCTTCTATGAGAGCTTTGTTGTATTCTGTGACCAGCTTTCTCACGTTCTTCATTATTGGCTGGTAGTCACTCTCCTGACTTTTTGTTGCTATGACTGATTAAAAGAATTAAGGAAACAAACTGCCAGTACAAATATTAGCAGAATTAGGGATCCTAGGGGACCCACAACACAGTAACTTTCCTTTTGTGAAAAATGTGAAGGGTTGTAAATAATGGAAAAAAGCTAAATTGGGTCTAAAAGATTAACACCAATTTAGTAGCTGCCATCTGAGTCAGTTTTGTTTTCACATATGTATATGTGACAATAGTCCCTCACGGAAAACTCTGCCCACTGCTACACTGCAAACAAAACCGGTTCATGGGACTCAGCTATTTACAGTCACACAGTCCGGCGCTTTGAAACTTTGGCTACAAAAGTACCAGTCCAAGAAAGCAGGACCTTTCTTTCCACCAGCCCACGCAGACATAAAACTTTGTATAAGGGTCTGCACTTGGATAAAACACTGTAGCATGTTAGGAGGCGCTTTTATTGTCCCAATCGACTTTTTATCTTGGTTTGTTCTAGAGTTTTTTCTGTTAGAAAAAATAGGATTGAAGATTCTTGCTTTAATAAAATATTCCTGCAGAGCCTTCTTCATAGAGGAGGTGGCTCCAATTACATTATGCTGTCCAAGATTTTTTTCAGATTTTTTCTAAGAAATAAAGCACTTATCAGATACGAGAAATGGGATATTTGGAATATGAAAAAGATATCGTTATATGTAGATCCTATATTATTATTATTATTATTTTTCCCTGATGGCTAGGCTATTACAGAATTGCCTGAAAGATATTCTTGTGCCATTTTCTGAGACATGGAGCAATGTCCATCGTCCAGCACAACACTGGATGATACTGTCTAGTTTTGCTGTTACTTTTAACAATTACATTTGTACTATAATCACACAACAGCGATTCTATGCATTTTTGAAATTTCAGACTTTCTGTTTCCTAAGTAATTTTTAATAGGCTAATTTATTGCAGTGAATCCAAAGTCCCTACGATATAAAATAAAAGTGCAACTATGCCCTACTTAGATCTCTACAGTAACTATGGAGAATAGTAGAAGATAAGAAGAATCATCAATTCTAATTAAAAAACTTTCAGTGCTTTTCCTAATTTCAGAAACTACCTTATGAAAGTCAACTGCAGCAAATAAGATTTTGCTGATATTCTGCAAGGTCTTATATGATTAGTGGAATGTAATTCTTTAATTAGCATCACATAATGAGAGAACTACAATGCAGTTCTTCCATTCTAGCCCATTTTGCAGCTGAAGGATCTCCTTGTCATATATTAACATTTACGTTTTTCCTTTCATAATAAGGAATTTCTCTTTTATTTGATAAGAAATACATTAAATACATACAATTTGTTGTTTACTTCTTCTTCATTGATGTTTATGGTGTTTTAAAACTGCAAAATACCCTCCAAAGTCACCATGCTATACAGATTTTTAAACAATGCTACACTTGCTGGATCATTACAGGTAAGACCGAACAGATATGAGGCTGCTCTTCATATAAAACCTATTGGTAAAATCAATCCAACAGGAAAAACTCCAGACTGCAAGACAAGTCTTGCACTGTAGGACCCCGTAAAATCCTATCAGACAACACATGCAAATTTTGATACATATAATACCTATCAGCTAACCAGACTTTTGCAAAGCATCGCCTTTCCCCTCCTCCCCTGTCTCCTGCTCTCCATTCCGCCCTGTCTTATTCTGCTGGAGGAAACAGACTTCTTCCTCAATTAATACAGTGTGCGAATTTTACCTTATTTCTTAAAGAAAAGGATACATTCCTTCATCATAAAGTTATTTTGCTCATGGTGCTGCCATTTCCTCTCCAAATTTGTAAGCTGAAAACACAAAAGGAGCCAAAAACGAAAATGATAATTATTACACATGTACTTTATACAAAGAATCTCCCAGAAATGTTGTATCAATACCTTGTACTCTGTCGCCTGATCAGATCAAAGTAATGTCACCAAAACCCCACAGAAATTAGAAACAATGGCAAAATGATTTTTAAAGCTGCCAATGATTAACCTGTACATAATTTAGCACTTCATACATCTATTTACATAAAAGCACTGCATACAACTGCAGTGGTGGATGGAAAAAAACAGTTCAGAATTCAAGACCTGTCACATAGGGAAAAAAATAAGTAAGACAGAAGTAAAAAGGTGAATGCTGCAGGGAGATGCTAATTCTCATTATACTTCATATCATTTAAATGATCTCTTCTTAAAATCACTAAGATCTAAAATCACCAAAGATACAATATTTCCTGACACTGTCTTGGACTTTGAGCTATACAGAAGAAACTTCCTTACTTCCATAGTTAAGTTTCCTGTCTGATGCCAGAAGCTGTGATAAGAACAGAGCTGCAGCGAGAAGATTGTAGGAGCGTGGATTAAGTGCTGGCACTTCTTCAATACTTTCAGCATCAACAGGAAACTAATGTGGACATTATATCGATGGCTGCTTCCTTACAATACAATTTTATAATATTTGTTTTTCTGATGCTACTGTTCAAGGCTCTGCATTTCAAGATATGCAGATGTTATTTTTAAACACAAAAACTGAAAATCATTCTGAGACTGAACTTTCAGTGGCAGCAAAGGTAATAAACTAGAAAAACATTGCAACGTTTTACTTAAAAGCTTATTCTTGAAGTAGAAGCCATGAAAATAGTTGCTATGTTACTCAAAATAAATCTTACAGTGAAGAATCAGTTATCTAGTGTACTGGTTCACAGTAAACATGGCAGTCATTTACTTCCAAGATACAATATTTCTGACCAATTATAATTTTTATTGCCCCCTTTGTAGAGGTCGTTACATGCAATGCAGTCGGTAAAGTAGCCTAGGTTTAAAATACTGTATGATATAAACCAAAGGAAATAGTCAGTGCATTTTAATGGTAAATCCTTGAATGCCACAACTCATACATCTATCTCACTGCTTGCAAAATCACCCAGATCCTCAAGATAGGTAAATGGTATTTGTACTTCAAAATGCTTGACGCATGTCAACTAATCAGCTATTTTAAGATATACTTTTATTCACCCTCATGACATTTACACATAAAAAGCAAAGAAATAAATCCTTTTTGCACACATTGAAACAGAATTGCCACAGATTAAGGAGCTGAAGAAATGCTGTACAACTACTTTGTGATATCATTATAAAAGTATCTTAACCCTGTCTGGGTATCAATTTGTGATTTACATAATATCTAGCACTAAGAATCTGATCTTGGCATAAAAAATATACAATATCTGAAGTCTTGCAGACTTTGGCATGCAGCTTGGTGATTTATATCTAGAGTTAGCCCACAATGATCACATGCTATAAATGCATATGTGTATCTCCTCATTTAGGTCTATGCCCTCTCATCCACTCCATAAAGATCACTCCAAATAAACTTAACTTAAACATGTACAAATATCATCTTCAGCTTTTAATTGAATTAGAAAAAAGTTACAGTTCTAAAGGACAAAGACCTCAACAACCTGAATCAGTAAAAATCAGTGAAATGCAAAGACAATCTATTTTTCAGCTTATTTTGAGGTTATCCATTTTCCTTCTGTGCACTCAAACTTCTACGCCAGCAAAATCCTGTGGCAAAAATGACAGGAATTTATTGTGTTTATAATGGAAGAATCAAAGCTGTTCAAGAGTTTATAAACATCTTCTTTCCTGATGCACTTTTGAAATGTAAAGGTAAATATACTAATATACCAAAGTTCCTTGGGTTTAAAGAACTCTGAACAAATAGTAAAACTTCAGTAATCTGCAAGAAGCAGAAGGACTGGAAAAAGGGAAATGGAATTAATAGTAGAGGTTGCAAGAAAAAACTTACCACCATAGCCTTAAAAGCAAAAGAGATCTTATCTAATTAGTATTGATGTTTTTTCCTGTAGTTTTTTAGTAAGTTGGTCCTCAAAATTCCTCAAGGAAAGGAAAAGCAAAAGGGGAAAGTATTGAGCAAGATTAGTACAAACAGTTAAACACAGGATTTGCACAGTTTTTAAGCTCAGAAAGAGCTCTGCCTAGTAACTTAGAAATCCAAAGCTTAAAATAAATTTACTGGCATGATACTAACTTTTGTTTGAAAACTGAAAATATGGCTATGCATTTAGAACACATAACTCTGAAAACTCCCTGAGAAGGAAAAAACTGGTTCCGTCCACACAACATTTCACTTATATGAGAAAACTGAAACTGTGATAAGAACAACCGAAGAGATACGCAGCTTAGGCTATACCTGAGAATGTGTCTCATTCTCCTGCAGCTCTCTCTTTAGGGTCTCATACTCTGTATTCAGGTGCTCCATTATTTTCTTGAAAGCATGGTTACGTTTTGTTAATTTCTCTTTGTCATCCTGGAGTTTCTAGTCGGAAAAAACCAACACAAACTGATTAACAGATGAGTTAATATGCTCTGGGCTGCAGATAAATTATTTTAATTCAGTCTTCAAGATGCTACTTTTTCTTGCCTTCAGAATAAGATCATATGCATAAAGAACTCATAAGGCTTTTCTCTAGCAATGCATGCTCTATCCTAAAGATAATATTCAACAGTTATGGCCAAGTTGTAGGCTTAGACCATAATATATCAGCACAAGTGGTAATGCTGATGTTAAGAATTTGTAGGAAATTTATCACAGGTGAAATGGGAAGTGCTCCAGATGGAGTTTGTCTTAGAGCAAATACATGTAGGATAGATATTTATTTTTCGTTTGAGTTCTGTGGTTAGATTGCTAAATTCAAACTTACAGGTAGTAGAAAAGTTCCAATGAACACTAAAATGAACGCAAAATTTTGTAGAAGGAAGTTATCAAAAGGTATCCAGATAATAGCCTGCTACATGTACCCAGTTAATAAGTCACATACATAAGCAGAGAAGCATTTGGATTCATTTGCACTGGCGTGCACGCCCAGTTTTCAGTTATCAGTCAGGATTCCAGTCATAGACCTGGATTCCCCCCACTACATACTCAAAACCACACGAATTCTGTATAATCCAAGATTTCATTCCTTCTGTTACCTTTTTCTTCTCTTCTCCTGATGCTTTAAGAGCTGGCAAATTATTATAGACCTCCAACTCCGTCTTAGTTTCTTCAATTTTGTCTTTAAGAGAAGCCAGTTCATCAACCATCTTCCCCTCCAAGAGTTCCATCTTCTGTAGGTCCATCTGCAGTTTTTGACTCTCTAGATCACCAGATAAACCATGTCAAATTACCAGTACTTTTTATTTCATAACACATTGCCCCCTATATAAAAGTTTATGCTATACTTAAGCAATACAAACAGCTATTGCGCATCTTTCTGATTTCATATTCATGGGAATGTTAATGTGAATGAAAGAAAAGAATTTGATCTTCATAATAATCCTGTAAGTAAGATTCCTATTCCTATATTACAATTACTGTATTATGCCCGTTGAGTGAAGAGTAATGAAAATATGGAGATTTTCTATATCACAGTGTGGTATTTCTATTGTTAATGTTGTTTATAGCATTAGTCAACTTCAAGTCTTAAAGCAGTGCTGATACCTTACAAAAACTTGACTGCAATAATGCAGACAATTAAAAAAAAAATTTTTGTTAGTTTTTTAGAATCATGTTGTTTTTATCTATGTTGCTTGTATATGATAAGACTTAGTTTTATGAAAGTAAACAGCCAAATTTGCTTTAAACGTTTGCTCTGTACAGGAAAACAGTTCCATATCTCCACAGAATAGGAACAGTCATAGATCACAAAATGAGCACATGCTACAGTATACACCATTTACTTCTGACAATCCATTAAAAAGAAACAACAGAGATACCGCTAACTAAAGGAGTTAGAAGTATGGATGGATTCTTATATGAAGAGAGATGTACAGACTGAAACTGTTCAGACACGAGATGCTTACGAGAGCATACAAAAAAGTACACTTTGATCCAGTGTGGGGATAAGTTACTCATGCTGAGTGTGGAAGGACTAGATGTGGCTAGACTTGTTTTGGATGGTTTTCTGAGCTGCAGCCTTCTCATTGCATTTTCTTCATGTTTTGGAATAAACACATGGCTATGTAATCTTGAGTTTCAAAGTTCTATCTAACTCAGAAGAATGATACAAATAATGCAGGGTTTTTTCTACGTTCTGTATCAAGCAAAGTGGGCTATTGGGAGAGATGAGATAGCACAAAGACACTTCTTTCAGCATAGACGTGAGCATATATTTTGCTCACGTACTCAGATTTGTGCTGATCACAGAAAAAGTGTAGGAAATTCTCCACCCAGCTTAACCAAGGCAGTATGGCAGAAGGGAGCGACAGGGACAGAGTTCCCCTTTCAAAAAACCGTGGGTATGGTTTCCTTAGCGGAATTATTTGGGAAAATCTCAACTGATTGAAATCTCATCAAAGCAAGATTTTGGTACTCATCTCTCTTCTTGTGTATTCATGCCATATACTCAATTTTTAGAGTGAAATATTGTCTCTAATCAACATTTCTGGCTTATTCCAGAGTGCTTTGGTGATTTTGTTAGGAACTTCAAAATAAAAAAAAAAGACAAGCCAAGATTTTTGTGCACAGTATGCAATTATCCTGAGGAATACACTTCCACAGGGTAAAACTGTGCAAAGTGCATTTATATAAATATGCAAAAGTTCCATACTGGTAAAAAGAAGGGTTTAAAAATAAAAGGTTTATAACTGCATTGCATATCTGTGATTCAATGTTTATGCTGCCTTCCACCTTAAAGGGCTTATGAAAACACTTTTTCCCTGTGTCTAGAAATTTCATAACTGCCCAGAATTTCACTTTGAAGTACTTGGCATTGGTTAATGTCAGATCCTAAAAACACCACTGAACAGATCACAGCTCTACTTCTCTTGTTCCTACGGCTCTGTGGTTTAAAGACAGATAAATGCTTAAGGACCTCAGTAAATTAGGGCTTTAACAATAAAATCAGAAAAAGAATGGAATTACAAAATAAAAATAATTCAAATTGGGAAGAAATACTAGAAAAGAACTTTAGATTTTCTTCAGGATTTACTTAGGCCCATTTACAGCATTTTTGCTTTTAATATAGTTGTTCTAATATCTATATTTTGTTATTTATAGCAATTTGCTATTCCTACCCATTCACATTTTCTGGAGAAAAGGGAAGAAACTGGAAGGGGTGAATTTTATCCTTATCCAGCAATAACCTCAATAAAAAACCTCAAAACTAGAAAACCTCAAAACTTCTCCAGGGGAAGAGACAGGAAGAGGATGCAGCCCAGTTCCTTCTGATACGCCATGAAGTTGCAGCGTCTAGCAGGCAGTGTGTACACAGTAGTAAACTCTCAGACCAAACTACAGTGACCCAGGGAAATGTTTTTGGGAAACTATGCCATCAGCACTTTTGTTTACTCTTCATAGTTTCCTTTTCTTTTTTTTTTTTTTTCTTTTTTTTTTTTTTTTTTTTTTTTTTTTTTTTTTTTTTTTTTTTTTTAAGAGTTCTGTGGGTGGACTTTTTATATCTTTGTTACAGCAAGAAAAAATGAAAATCTAGATTTTAATTGCAACAAAAGAATCTTGAAGATGACTGTGCTATAATTCAAAGGTTATGAAGAACTTTAACTGTGCAAACAGAATATTTTCTGTATTTTTAAAGAATCTGAAGTTGTTTGTTACAGTATCTGTGACTCCTTGCTTTCAGAAATGTATTTATTAATCATTTAAAAGATCTGCTGAAAATTATGTACTGTAACTTCCTCTCTCCCCTTGTGAAGAAAGAAATACGTCTTTCAATAAGGTCTCTGCAGCACTGTGTGCTTCCGGAACATCCTCACATTGTAAAGTAGTAAGAATTGATGCTTACATGAAAGAACAAAAAGTTACATTTGAAGTGTATGGCCCAACTTTTTAAACTACGCTGGAACTGCAAAATGAGCATTTGCAGATGAAAGAACTCTAAATTTTCAAACACACAACAGAACAATCAATTTCTGTAATATTTTGTGCATAACAACTTCTTATTTGCACATAACTACTTTGAAGCTACAACACAGGCTCCTATTTTGAAAATTACTACCAAGTACAGCACGTAATAGCCTTCTAACAAAATGATTTATGGTTCTTAATTCCTGCCCTTTCCTTTCAGCCAAACAAACAAGGAAAGGCTTGCTGAACCAATAATGATATTGGCAAAGGCTTAGAATTATGAGAACAATTCCACTATAAACAGTACAAATAAAGAACTAAATAGATACTTGTTACGGAAATGAAAGAAAAATACTGTCTGCTTTTTGAGATTATAGGCAAGATACTGCAGATTCTTACACATAGTTTTAAGTATTTGAGTATTTCCAAAATGAAGTCAAAATGAATATTCACTTTGCAGAATCAAAGCCTGAGAATTTGAGAGCTATTCACTGTTGTTGCCAGTTATGCTCCCATGCCATGTACCCCTTTAGAGAAGCACAAATAGTAAGTGATACTAAGAACTACATTTACAAATAATACATGGTTACATATCTATGGAAGTCTCTACTTCAATTTATTAAACACTACTTTAAGATTGTGAAAAATGTTTATTTTGAAGTAAATATTAGTAAAGTTAAACTTCTAGCTCAAAGAACTTTGTACCCCTGTATTAACATACATCTGTTTAATGTATATCTGTGGAGGTAAGCTGATCATTTATTTGTAATAGTAAGTAAAGTACTCCTGAGGAATACAAATGTTACCCACAAGAGTTTCAATTTGTCAACTTGTCCCTTTACTTTAATATTTGGAGATCACTACTCTTGTACTTGTTATTAGTATAACAACTCAGGTAATTTTAATTTTTTTAAGGAATGAATTTGAAAATTTATTGCTCATCTCACCTGTAACCAGATTCTTAGCAGTGCTCTGTGATTTCTGCATTTCATTTGATTTGAAAGTGAGGTCTTCCTGCATACTCTTCAGCTCTTGATTGGTAACAGATGAAATTTGTTTCATACGATTCACATTCTGTGTGTTTACCAATAGGAATAATGAGAACATGCTGTTATCTTTGAAACAACGAATCATAACTGAACAAGTAAAAAAGTCTCCTGTCCTGGTACATTCTCTATTATTTATCTTTTCTACTACAAAGACTGAAAATACTGGAAATAATCAGAACTGATTGAAATGTGAATGATTTTTATTCTGCCAACTTTTGATAAAATATGTATTGACAGGAGACTGAAGATGAAACAAAAATGGAGCAAGTGTAAACTGCATTGCCATATTGATTTCTTTTAAAGTAAGTGTCATTGCCTGAAATATACCTTATGGTATCCCACACAGAAAGAGTTAGAAGACAACTGAAGGGATGATATAACCAAAGTATTATTCAGCCGAAAGACTTCTATAAAACAAAAAAATCCATAGGAACCAAAAATGTTAAAAGAAAAAATGTTTTCAAAGTGCAAGAAAATGTCAGGCTACAAATGGGAACAATTTCTAAGGGGTTTACATCAAATATGACCCATCAGGGTATTCCCAACATAATTTTAGTAGATCAGAGAGATGACTGCAACATTGTCCGTTACTTAATAGTAATGACAGAATAAACATGAATCAAGATTTGCAGATTTTAGGTAAACAAAATATTACAGTAGTTTTATTTGCAGTACTCTGAAATGTATCATGCATGGAATAATGTTCATTATCACAATGATGATGAGTTACAGCAATTGTGCAAACATTTCTTTTATTCTGGTCACAAGATTATCTAATGTTCAAAACTCCTTTCCCAGAAATGAAGAGAAACTAAATTGATTTTTTTTTTTTTAAACTACAGCAGTACATGGTTTAATGTTTAATCCTCTTGAGAGATTACTATGCAGATACTGACTGGACAAAGTATAAAAACCACCTTTCTTCCTTAACCCTAACAGGACCTGTTCTGTGCTTCTAAATGCCTAGCTTGCCACGAAGGAGGTAAATGTACTTACCCTGCTTGAGCGCTCCAGGAGTGCAACAATGTTTGCCTCTATTTGGGCCTTTCGTTCCAATTCCTGATTCTTCACCTCTTCAAATGTCTCAAGAAAACCTAGAGATCAACAAAGACGATATAGAAGACTGCTGTTTGCATGAGTACAGCACAAGTTCTTGTTGTTTCCAGTCAAAACTTTGTATTAAATTGATAAACTGTACAATTTCAGACAGGTTACTTTAAGATTAATAGTTTATTTTAGAGGCAGGTGGTAAGAGTCCTTGAAACTTGTTAACTTATGGGTTGGAATGAAAAAGAGCACAATTTTTCTAGAGACATGTATTTGACTGACTAATGACACGAGGTCACCACCTCCTTGAACACTGTTTAGGTAAGGGTTACCACCCAATGGGAACCGAGTTTCATCAGCATAATTTCTGATACCCTTCTGAATGCTTGTCCCAGCAGCTGCTCGTCTTCATTTTTCTGAAAGCTACCTAAATGGGCTACTAAATAAAGACAATAGGTGACTTCATGATCTCTAATGGCCTGGACTAAATGCCAAACACTTGTAAAGACCTGAGACCAATATTCACCTGGTATTATCTCTTTCTTTCAGAATGACATCCCTTTGCTACCGCTAATTTACGTCCATTCTAGAAGCGTCCAGCTGAATCTGACAAGACAGTTGTAACGGTGGTATGTACTCTGTATTTGTGTCCTAGGCATACTACATTGTATTTCTCATGGTAGACATACTGAAATAAAGGTGCTGGAGACATCACATGAAAGTCAGAGGTCGATCAAGATGCCACCTAGGTCTGTAAATTATGATCATCCCTTTCCTGCTGGGTTCTCCTCCTGAAACATGGCTTATATACACAGGAGTAGTGAGGAAAAGTAAGAGTTTGCAAACTTTCTAGCTGGATGAAAAAGAGGAGAAGTGCTTGTTTGAGCAAGAAGAATTAGGTAACAGTAAATTCAAGACGGATTATTTAGGAAGAGAGAAAGAAGACAGGAAGAACTACTTAATGGGAACACCTGACAAATCCTGAAGGGATGAGGACTGACTACAGAATTGTGGATCGCAGAGCATCTAGGATTTTTTAAAAATATCATTTTAAAATTCTTTACTAATAAAACATTTATGGATAAGAAAACTATCATAACATCTGGCATCATCTGCAATGCTGTCAATGAAAGAGTTAACAGACACCTCACTGCGTACAGCTGCTAAAACTTTTAGAGTGGAAAATGTGAATTACTGGAGTCAGGGGTCAGTACTAAGGTACCACAAAGACCATCTCTGAGGCAGAGATTTCAGGATGAAAAAGACTTGGAATTCTTAGAGCTAAATGAACAGCATTAGAAACACATTTGTAATGTGCACAGCTGATTGCTAAAAATAATGACTACTGATGCAGATTCAGTTGGCTCAAAAAGTTGAAATAAAGTTTTGGTCCACCTGACACTGACTAGTAACTGCAGAGAACAGTACTTGGCAAGAACCTAAGAAGGTTTACCTTTTGCTAACACTGCTGTGAACTAGCAACCAGAAACATAGTTAAAACCAAAGCTTAAACAGCTTGCAACTGAAAAAAGCTCATCAAATCCCAATTGCTGAATAAGACCATTGCCAGGTCTGTTTTTCTCCACTACCTGGAGCGCAAATGAAGCTGTTCCTAGAAAGGGAAGTTTTATTTGCTCTCTGTGATGTTCTCTTCCTCCAGAATTAACTTGTCTGTTTCATCTTACAGAAAGACCAATTATACTTTGATAAGAAGAGCAACAATGACAGCTCCAAAAAGAGCTCCTTCCTCAAAGGGCACTTACTGGATATTTCATACCATCTGTTGCTGTGAAATACAGACAGGAATTTTCTACCCTAAGAAAAGATCTGAGCACAAGAGAGCTATGGGAAAGGCAGTAAGGAAAGTAATAGTATTGAAATCCTCGCTTGATGTTTTTGATTAAAAAAATGTAAGTTGTTCTTTCCTTTTATGTTTAAAATAATAAGGGGGTAATTTTTACAAAGGGAATCACTCGGATAACCTAACACAAAACTTTCAATCACATTTAACTGTTCAGTGCTCCAGTGGTGAGCAAAGGCTTCATAAACGTGTGGCTCTTGTGGGGGTCTGAGCCACTTCTGTTCAATGAAATGGATGATGCCATGGACTTTGATGCATCTTTGTAAGAGGTCTGAAATAAATTGCCTGCAATATCCTGATATATTTATTTCCTTCCAAGGAAGCTGTAGGCAATGAGGATATTGAATTTTGCAAAGCATGTGTGCAGGGAAGGCAGAGAAGTGAAACAGAAGAACCCTCATGAAAGAAAACCATTCTCACATATTCATAAATATGAAACAAAAACAAAGCCAAAGCATTGTACCTCCACAAATACATGATTTTATAAAACTGAGCCTGAAACAGTGTAATTAAGACCTAAGAATTGTACCTATTTGACAAATGACACTCCTGTGTATGCCTACTGCTGTGGTATTTTCTCTTCCATGTTACTGTCATACATCTGAGCCATGTTCACTTTGTCTTTCGCTGTAACTCTGAGTCATACCACAGAGCTGTGCCTAACGAACTGCTCCCGATTCTCTGTTTTTGCCGTTAATGACTCTGCCTACGTACATAAACTTACACTTAATCCTTTTTGAACTTTTTGTACTTCATTTCTAATCTGCCATAAGTATTTTAATTCTAACCCTGTACTCCAACATTATTTCAGCTTTTCCGACCTAGCATTTTCTGTGAAACAATGTATTTGCTCTCTCTCCTGTCATCCAGATGATTAATAAAAACATCGACCAACCTGAACATCCCAACACACTGCAAAACTCTGCTTAATACATCCTTCCATCTTGGCAGTAAATCCTTTGTGATTAATAACTTTACAATCAAATGCAGTGTAATGTGCATTTGGAAACAATGGAAAATATTGCCCTTGTTTGCTTCTAAGAACACCACAAACAGCAGCAGAAGATGTACTGAAGTTAAAGTACACATCATCTGCTGCTCCTCCCTTATTCCGCAATATTTTTCTCTCAAAGAAGGAAATTAGTTGTTTGTTCTTGAAAAAAATCAATAATAGTGTTATCCATACTCCTGTTTCTGTAATGTTTACAAATTGTTTGGTGCTTATTTTTTCCACAGTCTTTCCGGAAATTGATACAACGCTGGCTGCTCTATACTTCCCTATCTCCTCTTCTTCAAGACAGGGCCCATATTTGCTCTTTTCCCATCTTTAACACTCCTGCCTGTTCACCCAGACCTCTCAGTTAATGTCAAACAGCTCTGCAACTGCATCAACATCTCCTGAAGAAGGGCGGAAGCAGAATCAAAACCCCAAAAGTCAGAAGGATCACAGGGCCCCCCTCTGCAGTCTACATTTGTCCCAAAAATCAAGATCAAGATCAAGTGAGCTTTTCCCCTTGTGCTTCTCAGGAAATTAGATAATTTGAAAATGCAGAAACTCTGTCAGTATGCTCTTATCCATCTTTCCTTATTATCCTGAGACACTTCTTTCAGTATCATGCTAGCCATAAATTATATTTAACATTTCTGGAGAACACTGCTACAAAAATATTTTATATACTTTGGCCTTCGTGGCATTATTTATTGATCATTTTCCCCTTTTGCTGAGTAACAGACCAACTTTTTTTGTAAGCTGCCTACTACAGTATACTAGCAACAGGGTGTATTTTAAAAACAGTTCTGTTTTCATCCTGTTAGTTGCTGCTGAGGTCTCTACAACATTAGAACCTTTTAATATAGAAGAAAGCTTTAGTAGCATTCATCTTGAATATAAGAAGCCTTAATTTTAAAGAATTATGCAACGTCTATATTTGTCCATTCTGAAGTTCTGCTTCTAATGAGACCTGATCAGCTGGTTCTATGTAGCTTTCATTTAAATTAATTTTAAGATTAATTTCAGCCTTGACTTCATAAAATAAAGCTGTGTTCCTAATACCTTTAATACTTGATGAAAAGCTTTAAAAGATGTTCCAAACATTTGTAACTGTCCTATAAATCCCAAGATATCAATTATTCTGTCCTGAGGTAGATCCCAGAAACTTCATGCAAAGATCAGGACATCAGTTCTTTTCAGCTCTAAATTAACTGAGTGTTGTATTGTTATACAAGAAATCTGTATTGTAGTAGAGTTAAGCCTAATTAAAATATATCAGATAACTTACTGTCCATGCTTTCTTCTCTCTTCTTCAGCTCCTTGTATTTCCAATTTTCCTCTCCTGCAAGAGATGTAACATCGGTTTAACTTTTATTGTCTCAGTCCTGGACTCCTTTAGATAGGCAAAAAGTAAGTTTTAAAAATAAAAATTCTACATGCCTACAAACTACAGGACTCATCCCGTGTCATTTAATGTTACTTCAATTGACTATGTCACACATACTTTTACAGTAACCAAAAAGATAATTAGTTTAATAAATCAGCCTCAATGCAATTTTTAGAATCTTTTACAGGTTAGAATTTTTTATAAGTAAAAGTGGGATAAATACTTGGTTTGAAGAAAGGAAGTTCAAAGAATTTTTCTGAAGTCAGGTGAAATTCAATAGCAGAACAAATGCTTTTGTGTATCTGGGCACCATGATTACTTAAAACTTTCTGCAGCTCAGTTTAACATAAGGGCCATTTCAATGGCACTTTCATGTATCAGAATGGCCTTTCATAAGGATATGCAGCTTGTAAGCAAGTGTGACAATCTCAGGGAAATAAACAGGAGAACTGTACAAGCAATTGTACAGGAAAATAAAATCCACAGAAAGCTTTCTACAATGAAGTTAAAATAATATTTCCATATACATTTTTATGGAGGTGTTAGGAGTAACGAATAACATACCATACATAATTCACTCCATCTTTAAATCCAGCTACTGACTATAAATAGCTCTTAATTAAAATGTACTAGTGAAGTTGGAGACCTGATATACTTGTCACAAGTTTCACTTGTCACAATTCAGCTCCTAAGAATAATTTTAAGTTTAAAACATGTCAGTTTTTAATTGATTGAGTCTTGGTCATTGACTAATTATCAGCATAACCTTGTAACTTTAAGGAATATAAAGAAAAAGAATGAAGTAGATACAGATATAACTGAGCAAGCAAATTTCTCCAGGTCTTTTTACTTGTATGCTCCCATGCTTTCCTTTTTATCTAGTATACACAAACAATAAGAACATCTGTGGGCCCCTAAGGGACTGTGATTCTGCTTCAGCTTCCTTGCAGCTGTGGCTTTGTTCCTTGCTGGACTCTCTCTTTCACTTTGCAAGGCAAGTCCCCAATACTTAATAACTCAGTCTATTTTAGTCTTAAAAAGTCTAGTCACAGTGAGCTGTGAAATAGTGTGCTACATGATCTGCCAAGTGTTTAAAGAAAAAAAATATGAAATAAAGACCACAACCTTTAAAATGTTTTTACAGAGAAGTTTTCTTAAAAATATGGCATTATTGCATAAATATCTTAGCCTCTTATGTAATTTATGAGGTGTTATGAGTTAATTAGGATTTGAGTTAATGTTATTATGAGTTAATGTTGATTTTGCCTAATCAGTTAAAGATAACTGCCAATACATGGAACATATAATAAGTATATCAGTTTTTCACTTACTTAGCTTTTCTTAAGTGAAGACTAAAATTAGTTATTTCTATTTATGGTCTGTTTATTTTGGTTTTCCTGCTTAAAAATGTTTCTAGCACTAAAATATTTATCCTGAAACATTAAAAAAATCCTTAGTTGCAATTTTTTTTTTTAACTGCAGTTTTGTGAATGCCTTGTAATAAACAGTTTAAATACTGAGCCAAAAGTAAGCTGCCTGGGGAGAGAGGGAGGACAGGAATCTCAAGATGCTGATTCACAGCAGAAGTATGAATGGTCCTCTGGGATTCTCTCTCCATTCACTAGAAAAGAGGGCATTGGGAGACTAGATTTCTGTGTCTTAAAGCTAATCCCTCCGAATATGTTCCTTATTCCCTCTACGATATAGCAACAGGTGTAACTCCCTCTATACTATACTACATAACTTTATTCTGAATATCCTGACTGTTCCTGACATGTTGACAGAGAGCATGTGCTTTCTCCTACATATGCTTTAAATCCTCTTCTTCAACATAGGTCTTTTTCTAAAACAGTGAAAGACATACAGTCCAGCAATGAATGACTGTGTGTGTAAACATAACTATAAAATGCAAAAAGCAACTCACTTCTTCCCTTCTGCATTTCTCCAAAGATACAAAAAAAAAAAGATTTGCAAGCCAAGCAAAAAGGAAAAATTAAAGCAGAATAGTAAATTTGGCAATGATATTATCTGGAAACAAGAAAGCTAATAAAACAATCTTAATAACTTATTGGCACAAAAGTAATGAAATATCTGGAGAAATACGAAATATTTTGTGATGCAGAAGACAAGAAATATTTATTTAGGGTAAGTTTTAGAAATATTTGTTCACCTTGAAGAAATTTACACCTAAATTTTACACCGATCACACAAGAAAAGGTATAAAGTAAAAAAAACACAAACATATTAATTGATCACTCCTACAGAATTTAAATAACTCATTACAAACTTTTCCAGAATGTATGCACATCTCCTATCTAAACAAGATTCCTTACAATTAGAAGAAGTTTTTCTGTGGGATGAATTTCCACTTAAAGGAGAATCTTCCACAGCTGTTGAGGGCCCATGCTCAAACTACATTACTTCCTCCAGAACCTTCCAGGGCTAGGACAAATCCCAACCTAACCTAGGCTTGTGTACCACAATAGGTGTTTGTTGGAGGTAAGTTTCTAAGCTAATGCCAGTTCTAAGCAGCTCCCAAACTCTTCTTGCAAGGATCAACCCAAGAAGTTTAAACACAGAAAAAAATAGTACTGAATTATGTCTGTTTTACACATTATTATTAAATATGCTCAATTCCGCATTCACTGACAATACATGAGATCATGTAAAAGGTAAAATAAATAAAAGCTTTTCTAAAGCTGAGTTGGTTCTGCAATGCTGCCAGTAAGAGAAACTTATATTCCTCAAGTAGTCCTAAAAATAAAATTGTGACTGAAAACCGGACAGCTGTACTATTATTTTATGGTTGTTTTACTACTCATTATGAACACAAATGTGCCTTAAGGGTGGTACTCCCCATTTCTTAAATCTGAAAAGAGAAGCCTGCACCCCCAGATACAAAACCTTCTCCTGATGGTGAATAATGGGTATTTGCATAAGCCTAAAAATTTCAAGCAACGAATGTCCATAACAATAGGTGTTACAATATGAACAGATACAGCTTTGCATAGTCTGCTACAACCTCAGTTACATTACCTTGATGATTCTCCAGATCTATATCAAGTCTTTGAATGACCTTTTTAAAATGGTTTGTTTTCTCTTTTACTTCTGTCAGCCTGAAAAATAGATAACAAAAGCCAAAGTTAAAAATGCGTTGTAAACTATGTATTTTTTTAGACAAAAAATGAGATAAAAATCAAGAATAAAACAGCAAACCTAAGTTTATCAAAATCAAAAGAATATCAGGAGGACTGCTGCTATTACAAAAGGTATGTGTAAGCAGCCATCACTTTAGTCCCTATTATATATTAAATATATGTACTGCTGCTCTTTTTTATTAAAAACATTTTTTTTGTTGAGTCATTAGTAGTTTTTAACTTACTCAGCTGGTCCCTCTGCTGGTTGCTATACAGCTTTGCAGAGGTACAACATAATTGGTAAACTACAAGGAACCGTAGTCCTTAAAAATTACCTACGTGTTCACTAAAATCCATTGAGAAAAAGACTGTATTACATAATCAATCGCTTAAAAACTTTTTGATGTAAAATCTCAAACATACTTCTCTGTTACTGCTCCCTTCCAAAAATTCTGTTAAGCAACTTATTATCCAGCCAAAGTTGTTTACGTATTAAAAGTTAAGCAATTATTACAGTTGTGAATACTGCTTAGATAGGAGATTTCAGAAATTATCC
Source organism: Tetrax tetrax (assembly GCA_009806455.1). Lineage (NCBI taxonomy): Eukaryota > Metazoa > Chordata > Aves > Otidiformes > Otididae > Tetrax > Tetrax tetrax. The sequence continues at coordinate 736,242 of WHYT01017497.1, forward strand.
TAATTTTTCTTTAAAGACAGAAAAATCAAAAGGCTCAAAATCACAAAAATATTGTACTGTTTTATCTCCCCTTCACCTCCAACACATTACTATTTATTATAATATCTACCAAAGTTTCTGGTAAATCTTCAGAAAAGTCCAGTACCCAGGAATCAAGAAGCAATGCCCTGTTACTCTTTAGAATGGAACTTTCTGTAAGCAATTTTGTAACTCTTAGGTTTTAAGAACACATAACAAACTCTTCAAAATGTAACTGCAGCGTAATGTACGCTCAACTTCATAGATGTCCTGGATTAGCATCTCTTACGGATGAATGTCTTCCTTAGCCTTTGAGAAGTTTGTGTCACTGTTATTACCAATTTATACTCTCAAGGTTTCTTCATAAGGATAGGAAGTATCTTATTATGCAGATCTAAACATGATGTCACTATAAAAGTTGTTCAGTTGAAACAGAAGGATATATTCTGTTCTCTGTGGAAAGTTAACACTAGCACAGGCTCAAAAATGTGCTGATGTTTGAAAAGTCCATAGAAATATGTGATGGAACTCAACTATCTGTCTTTAGGGTCTAAATGTAACTTGTAGCAACAGTATAATGGGGTTACTCACTGTCTTTCCATGCTTGCTATTTCTTGACTATCGTCCTTAACCTATTAAAAAAAGTACAATTAATTTAACATATTAAATAAAATCTACAAATGAAAAAAGGAAAATAAAAAAGTTTTCTTAAATCAGTACAAAAGGACTAGAAACTCAGCATATGAAATCACAGACTTGCTGTCACGTTGTTTGACAACGGCTCTTCATTGAAGAGAAGAAGTGATATGTCTTATGTCTTACAAATGTTCTTCTGCTTTCTCAATACACATTTAAAAATCAGACACACTCATCGGTGTCATTCAGTCCAATAATCCATATAGCATATATGGATAGTTACATAACATAGCATAGACCCTTGTAAACTAAATTGTTCCTGGATTAGTACATGTGCTCAGTACCCCACAAGGATACTCTCTGGAGTTATGTTATAGAACTGTTCAATAGGATCAGTTTTCCCATACCAACATGAGTGATTAATTGGAACAAGTCAACCAGCTGAAAAGCCGACTGCCAATTTTGTTTTGGCTGAACCTGAAACATCTCATTCAGCCAATTCATTAACTGTTCTTAATTTCAGATTATTTGTGCTGCTTACAGAGTAAATAAAGGCAAGGTTCAAAGCCAAGTACTTTCATATACTGTCATCCCTTAAAATATTGACTCAGAGAATCTTACATTATAACATTTTATGTTCTTGCCTGCTTTAGCAATCTCTCTCTTTCCTCCTGTGGAGATTCCATGTTCTTATCCTCAGCAATCATTTGATCTCGACGTTCCTCAAGCTCATGGAGCTTTTCATACAACTGCACAGCCTCCTGTTTCACCTGAGAGTGTGCTATTTCCTGTTGGGAGAAGCAAACACCTACTAGCTATTTTCAGATGGCAAGAGAGCATTGCAGAAATTATGCTTCAGTTAAGTAACACTTATCTATATATTGAAAGTGAAACTTATGTTTAACAAACAGTACAGAGACAGCGTAAACAATACATTTTATAATCCATATTCTCAATATTGCATTTTCTGGAATGGATATCCCAGTCAGCTGCTTCTTGCTTTGTGAGTTCATCCCCAGGCCAAGTTTTTTACTAGATCTTCTACTTCATCATTTCTAGTGCATCCCAAACCGTATATAGCATTCAAAAGGACTGAAAAAACATCTAGTAGTATTTGAAAATTATACTTTCTGAATATATGCATGACTATGTTTCAGCTCACAGACAGTTTTATCCATGAAAGTCCCAATATGAGAAAATTTTCCTCATTCTAGCAATATGACAGTGTATTAGAACTACATGTTTATATATATATGTGGCATAAAAAGTATCTCAGCAGGTCCAACTTCGTGCTTCAAATGCCAGTTCCTTTTGAAATGGGATGTGGAACGAGAAAATCATTCTCACACATCCTGAAAGTTGAAAACATATTGAAAAATTAGGTCTCACAAATCCTTAAGAAGGATTGTGAATGATAATTTCACGTTTGTCTCCAGAGAGTAAGTCCAAATCAATCAAAAGTCACGCAAAAAAATTTGAAATCACATGAGTAACTAAAGATAGGAAAGTTCAGCTATAAAAATTTTGCACTTGACATCCAGCAAACACAAATTTTACCCACAACTGATTAGAAACTATTGGTGGAAAACAGCTTTTCCTTCCCATTCTAGCACACAATACCTACACTATCCGAAAATGTAAGTAAAAAGAATATAGGTATTTTTCTACCGTATTATTGTTTAGACTGGAGTTCAGTGAAGACTGGTACAGAGACCACCTGTTATATACATACAGCTCTTAGAGTCTCCTCCTTTACATTTAGTGCGTCCAGTTCCTGCTGTTGAACAATCAATTCCTAAAGAGGAAAAAATGCAAAATTAAGATAAAAATCACTACTTGAAGAGATTACTTTTTTGTTCTGCAACTTAGTATTTATAAAATGCTGTAAAACATCTCATTGTTGCTCTTAAAAATTTAAAACTGTGCCCAGCTTCTCCAAGTAACTCAGACATAATATCCAGTTACTTTAAGTATTCAACTTTTCCAATAAACCCTTATAATTATAGTTATTTGCAGTTGGGCTACAAAAAAATTTTTTTTGGCCCTTTTCCCACTATTTTTCTGAAAATTAGTACTGAGGATGGAAGTTATAATTTTTACTTCAGATGTTTAAAGTCAGATTTTAAAACCCAAACTAGTCACCATAGTTTCTTGATAGTCCAGAAAGAGACAGGTAGGCTCTGACTAGTGATTCAGCTCATCCTAAGACAGCTGGGAAGCACTGGCCTCAAAAGATGCCTATCTCTTCATACAGACTGTACAGAGAAACTTTCTAGGTCTGTATGACTGAAGCTAAGATGACGCCAGAAAACCTAGAAATTTTACTGGTTTTGTTAACATTAGGATTAGTGAAGTCACAAAAATTTTACAAAGCTCCGTTCATGTTTCTGATGCATTCAGATATACAACAACAAAAAAAAAACAGTCAGATTCACTTTTGCACACAGGAAGAAAACTTTCTACTGAAGTGAATGAAATATACTGCTGGGATTGTTTTTCTCTTTTGCTTGCTTTTTACACATGATGAAATATCTAAGCACTAGAGTGGCTTTAAAAATCTGCATGTTAGTCCCCAAATTTAAAAGGAAAATTATGAACATCATTTGTTCTTAAAATAAGAAATACAAAAAGACAAAGTATTTGGTTTAGTCAACTGCTCTACTTATTTTTCAGGCACTTCTACAATCAATTACAGGACTAGGAAGCTCTTTAACATTTAAATTGTATTTGGAACCAATGGAGCCAGATTGAGAAACATTTCAGGTAAGTACAATGAGACAAACCAACCTGGGAGAGTTTTTCATTTGCAGCCTTCATCTCCATATATTTAGCTTGATTTTCCTGTGACATGTCTTTTACTATGTCATCTGCTACAACTTTTTCACGTTCAATATCTTCTTCTACACCTTGAATTAACTTTTCTGTGCTGTAAAAATAGAATGTTTTTGTAACTTTTACTAGTTCATGCTGATTCTAAGCACCCATTTCAAACTCCTCCTCCTTCAGCCTCACTGGAATGATTGTTTAACACAAAAAGTCCACAGACTCTAAAAAAGGAGTTACCTGCTTGTATCTAATCTTCTTCGAGTTGGATTAGCTATATAAACATTCACACCACGGAATGCAGAAGACAAAGAATTCTTTGCTCTTACAGTGCTCGTACAGTACTTTCCAACACTCCCAGCCTGCCTACCCACATAATCTCCCACACTGGCAAAAGTATACTACTCCCTCTCAGTTGCTCTGAATCAGTGAATTCCTGGAATAAAAACAGGCAGTCTGAAATAAAAAAGCTGGCATGCGATTTTTGAATGCACATAACGAGAATATATTATATAGACACCAGGACTTGACAATGCTGGATAATGATAGCAAGATGACTTTTAGCAATGAGCTGTTGGATTCCTTAAGAATGAGATTGGCTTCCGAGTCTAAGGCAGTGTGGAGATTCCCAACCATGCAAGAACTAGGAAATTAGCCATTTCTGACATTCTTGATTAATGACTTTAATCTCATTAGGAAATCAATGGGCAGCAACCATAAAAACTTCTCTACCGCTGCAGCTGTAGTGAGCTACAAGCAAATGTATTAGCAGATGCAAGGAAGGCATAAAGAGTTTTTATCACTGTTCCAGGTAATATCAAGTAATTTCTATGAAACGCCTAAAAGCTAGAGTCAAATAATTTGAGAACATAGCTAACGAAAACTAACAAAAACTCCTGAGACCCTGAAGAGTTTTATTTCCCTTCACAGTTAATAAAAGGTTGTTTAAACTGCTTGCTTGTTTGCAGAGTGACTTCTGCTATTAAGAATCAGAAAATCAGCTAGATACCTTCCTTCAGGATTTATTTTTCTATTTTTCATTAACTCTTCCTGAGCTGCAAGATGCCTAAAATTTTAAATTGTGTAACTATCACATTAATGATGGCAGCCAAGAATGCCCACAGACTTAAAAGATGATGCAAAACAGTGGAACGGCATGAGGACAATCTCAGGGTAAGAGAATAATGAAAATTTCATAGAAGCAGAGTAGAGCTGGTATTGGAATGGACTTCTGAAGGTCATCTAGTCCAGCTCCAATACTGAAAGCATGGTCACTTAGAGCAGGCTGTCAGTGACTTGTTCAGATAGGTTTTGAGTATCTTGAAGGATGAAGACCCCACAACCTGCCTGGCAAATGTTTCGATGTTTGGCCACTCTGACAGTAGAAAGAGCTTTTTCTTACATTTAAATGGAATTTCCTGTTCTCTGATTTGTGGCCATTGTCTCTCATCCTGCCCTTGTGCATCTCTGAGAAAAGACCAGTACCATTTTCTTTTCTGCCATCAGATATTTGCTTTGAAAAGGTATCCGCTAAGCCTTCTCTTCTAGACATTAAACAATTCCAGCTCCCTCAGCCTTTCCTCTTAGTTTTCACCAATTCTGAGGAACCGGTCTTCCAGCTGGCTTCAAGAATGATCTGTGCTTTCCAGGAATCTGAGGATCTTAACTAGAAATACTGTCATGTTAGCAACTCATGCTGCAAAGATGCTTTGCATCCTGATGATGAAACAAATCAAACTGACTTTCCTGAGAGAAAAACACAGTTTGTTCAGACCCAGTCCAAAGACTGAGGCCCCCACTCTAAGTACACCAGTTTGTGAATGGATAATTATGTTACACTTAGTACTGAAAATGAGTAATTTTTTAAGCAAAGCATGCTCTTAAGCTATGAGAGTAGTTCAATTCAAGATGCTCTGGAAGGCATGGAACTGGGAGCTGGCAGGGAGCTTTCATGTTACCTCTTTATCGGAGGCTCCTCATCCCTCAATCTGGGCCTACGATAGATAGCTGCTGCAAGGTCTCAGCAGTGACAGTTTCTCTCAAGCCAAGCCCAACTAAAGACACGACAGAATGAAAACAGAGAAATTGCAATGCAGAATTCAAGAAAATGTTAAGGTTTCTTATTTTCAGAATGAATCTCCACACTAAGATGTAACTCATTTGAAGAGATTGTCAATACTGACCATAGGGAGCTTGTCTTTAAGTAAAAACAGGGTGCCTTTTCCTGGAGATCACTGGGGCATTTAGGGAGGGAGAGAAGAATATCACCCACTACATTGCTCCTGTGGTCCAAAGCACCGCGTGGAAGCAGCTGCCACCGTTGAGGGCAGTGGTGTCTCCAAGCCCTACGAGATTTTTCTCATCTATACCTAAGACTACTACAAGTATGCATGGCAGAGTAAGGAAAGAAAGCCTGCTTTTCCAGCCCCACCGATGTCAAGTGTGTGTGGACACATTACAGAGGAGCCTCTTTACCAGAGGTAAATCTGTTTTTCTGATGTGATAAGGACTCCTGTCCAAACACTTCAAGGTGAGCCCGTATATCCTTGAGACTAGAAATGTTTGATTTAACTGTGATGCATCTTCTCTGACAGAAACCTTTTCACAGAAGCTTAAAACTCAGTGGTTTTCTAATAGGCAACAAAAACATCAGCAATGGCTGTCACAGGAAGACAATTCATTACCACAAGTGATTTGAAGACTACTGACGAAGCTGCATCGGGGATAAGGCTTGGAAAAGTTGCAGAATGTTCTGAGATACTGTTATGAGGCATATTATATATTATGCAAAAAATCAAAATGGCAATAATATCAAAGAGGGATAGTGAAGCAAACTGGTTTCTACAGCCACGTATTTGAGAGGAATAAAGAATGAGAGGAGACTGAATTGTTTCATAGTTTGATGCTGTGCGTTGGACAGAATGAGGCTTAGAGAATGAGCATCAAAGCAAGAAAAAAAGATTTATTTGATACAGTTTTTGTGTATCAATACAATCGCTTTTTCAACCTGCTTATATACAAGCTCTCAAATCACAGCAAGTATAGTTTGGTTTTAGAATTTTGAAATTTTTTGTAAATAATGAGCTTTATATATCACACCCTGCACCTTCTCTGATGCTGATGTTTCCAGAACACATGAATTTACACAGATTCAAGTTACTACAAGAGATCTTTATTTCAGGATGCAAATGTCTTGATGTTTTCTTCATTTGATGACTGATCAAACAAAACAAAAAAAAAAAGCCGAAGTCTTTTTCTGTCTCCAGCATTTCATTAATTGATTATAACCCAACTTGCTTGTAAATTCCCAGTGGCATTTTACCTCCGTGCTTCCTATGTGATCTGGAACTTGACATTTGAGCATACCACTTACTATTAGCCTTCCCTATTGGCTGTGGATCCAATTAAATCCAAGATGATTATAAGAAGTTGCTCAACCTAGTCAATCTTTTGCTAAGGATTTTCTAGGTTTATTATTTTTTTTTTTTTTTACACTGCCTGCTTATTCATCAGGTACAAAGGTTGAACACAAAGTGCTGTTGCAACATATTATTTCTTGTCAGTGCATTGAAAAATCTACACAGTTACATACGCTGCCTCTAAGAAGCAACAGAAAGGTAAGACACTTGGCATATCTTTTTCAAAATGCAAGCAAAGAAGTACTACTAGAATTTTGTTGCTGGACTGGAAACAAACACATCCTGAGATACATAAAAAATTCAGGAATTACTATGAACCTTGGACATGTCAAGTTGTTAAGTAAATTGTACTTCAGAAGAAAACCAGGGAACTGTCTGTTTCTTCTCTGAAAAGCGGACTATCTGATTATATAAACACTATTACTCCTCAAATCTACCTTTCCCTTTACAAATGCAAGAAAAATAATGGGAATTACATGACTATTAAATGATAAAATCTTCAAAAACTCTCCGAGGAAAACTTTTTAAGAAAATGCTTCTAATTACAAGGAAATGTCAAGGTATTACCAATGTATTGCCAGGCTTAGTTTCTTTCCAAAGCGATTACTTTAAACAGCAATTGTTGAAGTCTAGTTCTAGTAAAAGGCTAAATTGCAATTAAAATTACAGATGCTTTCCTGATCTTCTACTAATTGTAGGGGTTCCCAAACATGCAATGCAGGACATTAAATTTCTAAGAAAATCCCTAACTTTTCAGTAGAAATTAAAGTAAAAAAACCAGGAACTGTGTTTTTAACTTAGACATATGTAGAATTAATTTTTAGACAGGAAAAGGATTTTTCAAGTTAACAGCATCACCTTCATTCAGACATTTTAACTTTTTGCTTGAAGTTTTGATAAACTTTTTAATTAAATTTCATTTTCAACTTGATTGTTATTCATTAATTTACACACTAACTTTTAAAATAATATTTTATATTATTTAAATATTTTAAATAACATCATTTAAATATTTTCATATTATTTAAAATAATATTTTAATAAACTTCCCACTCTATTAAAGACATATTTTTCTTGAAATCTGCAGACTACAATAATACTGTTATTAATCTGTGTTTCTAGGTTGCCTGGTTAAGGTCCTTTCTGTTTCTGAACACCTTGGAAGTGATATCTTTAAGGTCCAAGTATGCCACAAGAACCAACTATTAACATAGTTTATATTGGGAGTTCTCAAACTATGTCATGTTTTCCCCTGCCAATATACAAACTGGTTCCAAAAAAGTACGCAGGCCACCAGTACCATTACTGACAAGACCAATACCTATCATAGAATACAACACCATAGTGGCGGCTGCTGCTAGTTCCTCTAGTCCCTGCTGCTAATGATGTCTAACAAAAAGGTTTATGGACTCTTTGTATTTAATGTAAATTTCCAACAGCAGTAGAAATGCACAACGGTTGAGAGGAGTCTAAGTGGTATTTTCCTTCTTCTTCCCTCTAAGATAGTAGTAAGTTTCCAGGCTGATTCAGTCAGATGAATGAGGTCAATCCTCAGACACACCGATGTACAGAAGCAATTAATTTAACTTGACCAATTTATCTTTGACCTCATATACTCCATACTCATCAGCAAAGGCCTCCTGGTACTCTTTTTAATGACTGGTGAAGCTTTTTTAAATCTGACTGGCTGCCTATCTTTAGCATTGTTTGTGCAATTGAGCTTCCTTATGTATTTCCCCCACTCTTTGTTAAATTCAGTGAGTACTCTTCACAGCTCAAGATTTTAAGCAAGTATCTTGCACCTTACATTTCAGGTCTTTTTTAAACTGGAAGATAGAAATCTGGGAAAGAGATGATAGTAAGGTTCACTTAGTCCATGATTTTTTCTCTTCAAACGCTTCAGAAAAAGTGTAAAAATGATGGAATAATCTACGTTTTTACCTAACACTTTAATTCAAATCCAGCATAAACAGGGACTAATTAAACATCTGACAGAGATGGCTTAACATTCCTGGTCAAGATGATCTTGCAGACAATGCCTGATTCAAAGGAGATGGATAACTGACACTTTCTCTGAGAGATGCTAATGTCACAGTGAATACCATTTGTCAGAAAAGCTTTCCTGACTCTCTAAGAATAAAGTTCAAATCTGTAGAAAAACTCCAGCACGAGATTGAACCATGCTTACTTAGTTTCAAAGAGCAGAGAAACAACTACACACCTTCATAATACAGAGGTCCAAGTGTATGTCATATGATAGACATTATATTATGGATAAGAAAGAGATTAGAAGATCAATCTACTATTTAAAAATTCACAAAAACTGCCTAATAGCTTATGTAAGAACATAAGAGAAACATAACTGGATAAACCAACAATCCATTTAGTACAGTATTCTGTCTCTGTCAGCAGCAACAGCAGAAATTACTTAGGGTGAACATGCAAGCTGAATACTTTCTGCAGTTAACTCCTCTCACAGTCTTCCAGTACCCACAAGTGCTTTAACAGGGATGTTAATGAGTACATCCCTGCCTGTTCATTTTATCCATTTATGAAACTGTTGTCTATTAACTTGTCCAATCAATCCCTTTTCTATTTGCTGATATAGTCTGCTCACTGGATTTTAGGTTTAGGTCAATTAAGTGAAAGCTGAAAGCATTAATTCTGATACCCTATGTTTCTCCTCTTAATTTTACATTTTGTAACATCTACGTAGAACAAAATTTATTAAATTATAATTGAAATAAACCTCTATACATCCTGTGACATCTATACATTTGATAAACTACCACTACAGAAGACACTGGTATTCTGGTCTTGGTATGCAAAAGTGTTGTTTTTTGCTAGGCACTAAACATGAAACTCCCTTGGCTTGCGATCTGGGCTGGAACACTGTTTTTGAATCCAGTCACTGCTGACTGCAACATTACTTCTCAAACTGTAAGTTTTGTACGTATGTAAATTACTATTATTTCTGAAAGACATACTAGAAGTGAAGGCATTTCAAAAACCACTTTGTAAACATAAAATTCCTAAACAAAGAAGCACATAGACGTGGTTTTCCGCAAAATGGAGAGCTAGCTGCTGGCAGTCATTGCGAGTGAGTGAGTAACACTGAAACATATCCGAGATGGTTTTCTGTCTCAGCCAAATCTCTCTGCAGACAACAGGAGTGCCTCCTCTCTCTTTTTGAAATAAACCTAAAAAGCAACAGTTATTTGGACAAGCGCAACTATTGCTCAAGTTAGAGAGATTCATTGAGTTAGCACTCGCCCAAGTCAGGTCCAAATGCACACAAGAAATGTTAAAGATTTTTTTCAGAGAATAATGGATTTTGTACTCATTGGTGAACAGAGAGGAAGGAAGAATTCCTGATTAACAATCAAGTGAGAAAACTGGTATTGCACTATTTGCTCTGACTCACTGCCTTCAAGACCAGTACTATATCTACTGCATGTTCACCTTTGAGATGAACACGAAAAACAAAAAAATCACCACACAATGGGTATATACAGTGTAGAAAATGCACTCCATCTATATTTGTTTTTAAACAAGCTATCTAGACTCAATTTGGTCACAGCAGTTAACAAGCTGAACATAGGGTACTTATTTAGGAAGAGGTATAACGCAATCAACCCGTTCCCAGTACTTAGAATCTCCTTTAAAGCCAGTTCCAGTATCTTGACACTAAACTGTAGCCCGCATTGATGCATACATACACATAAAAAGAAATCTGCTCTTCTAATGCTGAACTTCAACCTAGGCAACCAAAATGAATTTAAGGACTATACATATAACAAAAATATATACTAAATGTTTTGTTGAAGATCTGCTCCAAAGATGCTTTAAAGAGTAAACATAGCTGGTTTAAAACAAAACATTTGAAAAAGTATATTTGAATTAATTTTCATCCTTGAATACACTTCCTTTATGACACCTTCTTTCCACATTATGCGGAAAAGGAATCCTTTTTCTATCCAGACAGCCTTCACACAGAATTTCAAAACAGAGAGACCTACTAATTCCAAAACAGTATGGCAAACTGGTTGTATTTTGAATGATCATCACATAAAAACACTTGTATAACAGAGTTTAAGCACTAAGTGATCTAGAACTTCAAGTCTCTATGTACTAAGAGGATTCATTCTTCTGTATAACCAGATCACATGTATGTTAAGAAAAATGTAAATAAAATTGCATGAAAAGCAGTAAAACTTCTCTTTTAAAGGGCTGGCATCAAAAAATACAGGAAAAAATTTTCATGCCTTTAATAGTCACCACTGAGACACCTTCATCATTGGACCTCCCTACAGTATTTAATTGTTGTCGTTCTCTTCTTTTTCAACAGGTCATTTGCGAGGAGTCTGGAAAGAACCTCTCTAATATCCCCATTAACCTTTTCCAAAATGTTACTAAATTAAGCCTCAGAAATAATAAAATCACTTTAAAAGATAGTGACAAAGAGATTCTCACAAGTTTTATTAACCTCACTGAACTTTATCTGAATGAAAACATGATTACTGTACTGTATAATAACAGTTTCTGTAATTTGACAAAACTCATAATTCTGGATATCAGCAACAATCACGTCAGCACAGTTCATAAAGCAGCATTTGCAGGATTAAATCAACTGTCAGTGTTGAATCTATCCTATAACATGATTACTCAGCTACATTCAGATGTATTTACTTCTCTAAAAAGTCTGACAGTTTTAAATCTACAGTGTAACTTTCTGAAATATTTTCATATAGAATCATCTTTTAAATTGATTAAAATAATTTTAGCTGGAAACCCATGGATCTGTTCCTGTGACCTCCTTGATTTACAGATATGGCTAACTGCCTTCAATGTGACAATGGGTAAGTTTTGGTACGAGTAGCATTTCTTACTTGTTTACATCAAACAGCCTTATCTTATTTTCTCCTGACCCAGATAATATCCACCATCAACTTATCTGTATTTTGCAATAACAGTTCGGTTACCCATGAAGATTTTTTAGATTAGAGTGCCAATTAATTAACAATATCTCATAGCCTTTCCACTGCTCCCATTCACAGAAAATGAAAAGAACACTATTTGTACATTCCCAAACACCACGCAAAAATGGTCTATCAAGACAGCACCTATCCAACCATCTGACTGCAAAACTGAAAACACTTCTTTAGAAAGCACTGTATCTTCCACTTCTGCCATTAAGTTTAAAAGCAGCGCCTTAGTAACGGCTCTGACTCCAAACATCACTGGAAATAATGGAACACATGCAGGTAACAAACTGATGTTTTGCTTTACTGCTTACAAGCTGTTTGATTTGCTGTTCCATGATTTCAAACTATTTTGTATTGCTAATACACTGTAATTCTTCCATAAAACCCAGCGCTATGGAACAAGCGTATTGCCAGGTTTTGGTAGATTGTACATACTTTATGGGGAATGTTAAACTCTGCTGAATAAGTGTTCAAAATGAATAAATCACACCTGAAATCTCAAAGGATACTACAAATTGATGATGAAATTTCAAAGGCTTGAAATTCAGATGACTGTTGAGATCTCTGCCTATCATCACCATACAGAAATTTAAGCCTGGGAAATAGAATTTGAACTAAATTATTGATTTTTTTTTTCCCCAAAGCCCAATCTTGGAATTTAAATTTTGAAAAAAATGGTTATTTTATCTTTTATGTGCCCCCATAACTTCATTTGATTTTGAATCTATTACTTAATTTTGATAAATGTGCATGCTGGATTTATATTGATAGAAAATATTAGATGTACACACATTTTTGCTCTGAGTGATGTTACTGACCCCCCAGTAACAGCAACAAAATTCTACTAAAGCTTTGGAGACACTCAGTAATTCCCTTATCATTGTTTATTTTGTGTATTCTCAATCTAACTATGAAAAAAAATCATACTAGATTTCTTGCTGGTATTCCTCCTAAAGATAACTCTTCTTTTTCTTCCATTTGTTTTAAAGAGTTACCACGTTTTGGCAAAAGTTGGACCTTCCTAGCGGGTGTTCTAGGGTTTGTCCTAAGCACTACACTCCTGATTTTTACTGCTATAAAATGCCCGACATGGTATCACTATTTGATCAGCTACAGACACCGTCGTCTGGAAGAAAATGACGCAGAGATGTTTGAACAGGAGTTCTCAGCTGACATGAGTTCTTCTCCTACAGTATCAGATACAAACAATGAAGATCCCATAGTAATATTTGAGAAAATCCACGCATTTGTGCCTGGGGAAGATGGATTTATTGAGGATAAATACATAGATTCCTATGTAACTGAGGAAAGTTAATGTCTTAAACAATGGATTATGAACTGACTTTTGAAAACTGTAGTACACCTGTACTTCCATATTACACTACTTATGTACAATACAAAATGAAGCTAAGCAGACCATCTCCTTTCATCTTGTCAAATCCATAACAAGGTGTTACTGCATGAATCATGAATCTAAAAATCAAGGTGCATGCATTAGTGTGCACAACAACTATTTCCAAACATGCAAAAAAAAACACTTACAATCCACCTTTTATAAAAACCTATTTGATTATTTATGGCGGAGGGGGGACAGTTTACTGTATATTACTTAACGTGAACAAGTCTTAACAAAGCATCTTGTGAAGTTAGCATAATCACTAATGCTTTATATGTAAAGAAGTCCAGAAAGGAAAAATAATTTATATAAAGTTGAAGCAGACCACAGCCAGACTGGGGATTGAATCCAAATCAATGTTGTCACAGCTCAGTAGTGTACTAGGCAAAACGAACACAATATAGAGAACAGAGCATTTAGGTTTTTCTAGCTTGCTACTGAACCAAGTTTTTCTCTTCATACTTTCTTAACACTTAAAAATACATTTAGGGGTAGAACAGACATATCTGTGAGCTGTTGAAAACCACAGTATTATTGAAAAGTGACTTATTATTAAATAGTAAATTGTTTTTTAAAAGTGCTTATTTATACATAAAATCTCATTGTTGAGATTGCTCTTACTGGCAACAAGCAGGAAAGAAAATATCTCTTTCTCCTGTACATTTGTCCCTAAATTAGACACCTCAGAAACTCATTCACTCAGCCTACACAAGCCATTCCTATGGCTTACAAATTCTTACTGCAAGCATCTCACGGTCCTCATCTTGCCCTCCACACACCCTTACCTTACCACACAGTTCTAATTCCCACTCCTGCTTGCTTTCCCCACTCTGCTACTCCACAACACAACCTCTAAAACTCAGGAACTTGACAGCAGTTTGCCAAAAGACTGGAGTCTCCACTGTCACGTAACTCCTCCTGGATGACATGGTAAGTGTCTCCACAGCAATTACTCCGAAGAGTTTAAAGCTGGGAACACCAGCTGCAGCCTGGCACCAGCATATTGGTGTGAAATTGCTCAGGTATCACTTGTGGCATGCATCACACTGTTAAGGAGCTTATGAATTGGGTAATACCTCAATTTTACCAAGTTCAGTCAATATTTTAACAGCTTCAGAGAAGTATACACTTCATGTACTTACGCTTGTCTTTCTGTGAAAATTTTATCCACACTCTGAGCGTCTCGGTCATTCTGAACCTTTAACTTAAAAAAAAGAATATTTTGATATAATATATGATAATAAAGATACAGATATTATAGACAAATTCCAAGTTTCCTTTAAATGAGCAAGAAGCTGCTGAGAATGTAGTAGAGGAAGGAGCAGCAGAGGCTACCTGCTCCAGAGGTTTTTTGCGGTTGATACTGAAGAAAGACCTTCTGAAAGTGCAGTCTTCCATTGGAAACCAAATGAAGTAGGAAAGCACCTCCATGTTTGAAAAAGAAATACAATAAGGTTTGTAACAAATTAATTCACTTACTATTGCTGTGGGATCTGTTCCCGGAACATTTAGTAAAATATTGTTTAAGGCTACAAACAAAATGGAAATGTAACACTTGCAAAGCATTCTTCTCTTTTTGTGATTGTGACTTTATTTTTCACTCAAATGCAGGGGAAAAAAAAAATGTTTTCACCAAGAAATACTCAGGTGCGTTTTCAAGCTACCAAAATAACCATTTCTAAAAATAGTTTCTTTTGCTTATGGACAAAGTAACCATACGAAATCGAACATGTTTAATGTCACTCACATGTTTATACTTACGGGAACACACTAACCATGTTACAAAATGAAGAAAAAAAGCAAAGAAAGAACAAAACTCATTGATTTTGTGGTTCATAGAATCACAGAATCTTTAGGGTCAGAAAAGACCTCTAAGATCATCAAGTCCAACCATCAAGCTAATGCCACCATAAGCACTAAACCATGTCCTGAAGTGCCACGTCTACACGTTCTTTGAACACCTCCAGTGATGGTGACTCCACCACTTCCTTGGGCAGCCTGTTCCAGTGCCTGACCACTCTTTTAGTTAAGAAGTGTTTCTTAATACCCAGCCTAAAGCTCCCCTGCCACAGCTTGAGGCCATTTCCTTTTGTCCTGTCAAAAGTTATTTGGGACACGAGACCAACACCGGCCTCCCTACAGCCTCCTTTCAGGTAGCTGACGAGAGCAATGAGGTCTCCCCTCAGCCTCCTCTTCTCCGGATTTAACAACCCCAGTTCTCTCAGCCGCTCCTCTGGAGACTTGTGCTCCAAACCACTCACCAGCTTCGCTACTGTTCTCTGCATGCGCTCCAGCGACTCAACATCCTTCTTGTACTGAGGGGCCCAAAACTGCACACAGCATTTGAGGTGTGGCCTCACCAGTGCTGAGTAAAGGGGCACGGTCACCTCCCTACTCCTGCTGGCCACACTGTTCCTGATACAAGCCAGAATGCTGTTGGCCTTCTTGGCCACCTGGGCACACTGCTGGGTCATGTTCAGCCAGCTGTCTACCAGCACCCCCATGTCCATTTCTGCCATTTCAGAGACCAATTTGATATTTATTATACTTGAATCATTTAAAAGGCAAAAGAAAAAAAAGAGAACTAGGTTTCCAGAAGACCAGGCAGCTTTACAAGGCAGCGCAGTCTAGTGAATTTGCCTTTCACAAGACTAGCTTTCTATGCTTCCAAGTCAAATAAAGAATATATTCTAACACTCGTAACTTGGGTTGGGATGACAGTCTACTCAAATCTAGAACACAGAAAACTAGCACGAGGCTATTAATGCAACACATCAGACAACTGTCTCACTACAAACGCGTTGCCAATATTATGGTTAATTTTTAAGTTTTAAATTAGTGCTATACTTTTTTGTATATATGTCATACGTTCAAAGCACCAAGAATGCAACACATGCCATTTCACTGTTCAAACATAGGAAATATCCTAATTCTTACCATATTGTAATCTCGAATCACTTCTGCAGTATCTGTATCAGTGTTAAGTATATCCACAACCTGAAATGAGACAGAATTCCAACCTGTTATTGCTCTCCTTTTCTTTAATTACATAAAAACATTCAGACAAATAGGTAGCAACTCAAAAAACACTCATGAAAACACAGAAATTTTCTGCTATTGCAAATGGAAAACCATGATTTGGGAATCTTAATAAGTTACACGCAGTTTTCAGAAGTAATCATCATTATATTAGCTGTAAAAACCCCACAAATATTATGCAGCAGTAATTTCTTAAATCCATAAGCAACTTCTTCTCCTAATGCATAGTACACTTTCCCTTTTTTTAATATTTTCCTTAGTTTCCACGTTTTTCCTTCACAATAACTGAATAAAAAGCACTATTAACCAGTACATTTTTTACAGAGAATTGTCAATAAAAAACATGTTGAAGTAAAGCACAAACAGCAGAAAGTAAATTAGAGAAGGGAGAGCATTCAGTATCAGAAGTTAACAGCAGCATACCATGTTGTAGTCTGCTAGCTGACCTTGAAATTCTTTGATTTCACCAGCTAAAGTCTCTGCCCTAAATACAAAACAAAAAAGGCAAACTTAATATGGGAAGATTTGTATATGTAAAAACAAAATAATGAAAAAAAAGTATTTCCTTGAAGCCTGCAGAATACCCAAGAATAGTCTGTGACTGAGAAAGGTAACACTGCATCAGCTGCAATATATCTCACCTTTTTTCATACGACAAATAGACAGATTTCTCTTGCTTGTATATTTCTACTTCTTCCTGCAGCTTGTTAATTTCTGTTGTGAGTTCATTAGTTTTGCTTCTGCAAAGAAAACCCAAAAAATAATCATTAACATTTGAATGTGCAACTAAAACACATATAGAACAGATTATACTTTACTAAAATAGATGTGCAATCAATATCTCTTTCTCACACTGCACCATGTTACAAATGAGTATTTCAAAGAGAGGTGGATATGTGAGGAAAAAAATAGAGTGGTTCTATCAGATAAAATCATAAGCAGTTTTTAGAAAATCTGGATATGAAATAAAGGGTTTTAATTAGCTTTTTGTCCCTGCTGGTGAAAGAGATGTAAATTATACTCAAACGGACAGTAAAAAAAAAAAAAAAAATCAGTGTCATTTCACAGAATGTGGATATCATCCATACTTAAAATGACTTCTTCTAGGACTGATTATTCAATGCTGCAATATGATCAGCTGACAAAGTAGCATATGCAATACAGTTTCTGCAAGGCCTCGCCTTTATCAGTGCTAACTCAGCGAATAATCCAAGTAAACCACCTGAAATGCACCCTAAGAAGTGCTTAGTTTGTGATGCTTCTTATGATCAGAGCTATCAGACCTATCAAGTGTTACATGTGAAAGCCCAAAATCACTGACTGTTCTTTTAATAACACATTTAACTTAGCAAGTCTAGCAACAAAATGTCAAAGGAATCTACTTGTATTTGGACATAAGTACAAAATTGCTTTCCTCCTACAAACTATATGCAAAATGACCTTAACTCTTATAACAGGACAGATTTCATTATAAGTGAACTCCACTTATCCCATGCTATTGTTAAGCACAACAAACTTCATGTCAGAAAGGGAGCAGAGCATTTAACCTTCTGCAGTTCAAACCTGTTGTTAAGACATACCTCAGAAGTCCAAGATAATATGTTTTATCCATTATCTGTCTCTGAGGACCTACAAAGGAGAATAAGATGACATTTGGTTAGAAAACAACTTTGATGAACTGTAAATTGTGGAAATAATCTGCAGAATGTGGAGGTAGAGAACTGCCATCTTCTCAGTGCTCGTAAATAGATTTCACCTCATTAAAACAAAGGTAGAAATTAATTTTAGACTGTTGTGAAGATAAACATGACTTTTTCAGCTATATGAATAACTACTTGTTCTGGTTTTATTTAGTGGGGGGAGGGGGAGGTATGGTGGCAGTTTCTGTAAGAAACTGCTAGAAGTTGCTCCCCTTTGTTCAGCGGACTCAGCCAGGCTTAGGGTGGACCCCTTGCTGGCCAAGGCCAAGCCGATTGGTAGCAGAATGTTCTGTGGTGACACCTCTGTGATAACGTATTTAAGAAGGGGAAAACAGAAAAAAAGGAGATGATGTGAAGAAGCAGAAGCGGGGGCAGAGAGGAGGAGGCATGAGCCGTGTCGGCCTTGCAGGCCTCACCCTCTGGCCTCTCGCTGGGCACCATCTGGGCCCAACTCGGCCCAGCCTGGCTGCAAGAAGTGGAGAGGCATCTGCCTGAGCCAGTTGTGAAGAATTTCTTGTGAGAGGAACGGCTGCAGAGGCCAAGGTCAGTGCAGCAGGAGGGGGAGCAGTGCTGCTGCTCCCGGCAGAGACTCCCCTGCAGCCCGAGGTGCAGCCCGTGGTGAGGCCGGCTGTGCCCCTGCAGCCCATGGAGGCCCCGCAGGAGCAGGGATCCCCCTGCAGCCCGGGGAGGGCCCCACGCCGGGGCAGGCGGGTGCCTGAAGGGGGCTGTGGTCTGTGGAGGGTCTGCACTGGGGCAGCCTGTTCCTGAAGGACTGCACCCCATGGAAGAGATGACCCATGCAGAGCAGTTTCACAAAGGACTGTGGCCCGTGGGAGGGACCCCACGATGGAGCAGTGGGGAAATGCGAGGAGTTCTTTCCCCAGTGATGAAGCAGCAGTGTAAAACAGCATGTGATGAACTGACCACAACCCCCATTTCCTCTTCCCCACTTTGCCACTCGGCGGGGGAAGGTGGTAGAGATAACATTAAGCCTGGGAAGAGGGAGGGGTGGGAGAAGGTTATCTTATTCTCTTTCTCATTATCCTGCTTTGTTTTTTGGCAATAAATGAATAGTTTTCCCCAAGTCAAGTCTGTTTTGCCCGTGATGGTAACCTTAAGGATTTCTCCCTGTCCTTACCTCAAACCTGGAGTCTTTTTCCTTATACCATCTCCCCCTGTTCTCTCAGAGGGTGGGGGGAGTGAGACAGAGACTGTGTAGTCTAGTCCCCATTGGGGCTGAACTACGACACTACTACATAACAAAGTATTTTAATTATTCTGCAGTGATGGAAAAAGACACATTTTATCCTGTTCCATTCTCTTGAATTATTTTTAAATGTAGCTCAGGCACAGAAAAGCCTTTGTCTTCTGCTACTGCCATGAGCAAAGAAAATAAAAGAGGGATGCTATAATCTTCCTTTCTCCTCCTATTAATCATAGCTATTAATTCTGCAATTTATACAGCTATAAAAAGTTTTCCTTTAAAAATCTAAATATTTCTTTAAAATGTTTGCAGCTTGATAGCTATTTTCAGTAAAAAATACCTTTCATTGCAGTTTTCATTCCACTTAATCCCTGTTGAGTCACTGGACGGTCTGCAACTTTAATCTGAGATGATAAGACTCCTGCAGTAGTTGAAGAACCACCACGAGAACTGGGTCTTGATGTACTAGGAGCCATCTATTAAAAAAAAAAAAACAAACAAACCCACAAACCACAAACCTCCCAACTCTAAATTATGAATTTATTACCCTTATACAATTTCCAAAGCAAGTAAAAACTTAAGTTACTCCCTATGCTGTTCTCATAAGAATATTTTAGCATTTAGATATCTTCAGGTAAACAAAACTTCAGTCAAGTATCTATTGCAGAAGGGTAAGAGACTACTTTTGAGCAACAGTTCATTGCTCCTTCTGTCTGCAACATCGATGCTATGAAGGTCTTCTAAGTGAACTCTTGATGCAAGATCTCCTTGATCCCGTTCAAAATTAGAAAATAAAACTCTCTACAAAGTTAAAATCTTAAAATTCTTCACTCCAGTCACGACACAAAGAAAAAAAAAAAAAGATAAAAACCTAAATATATTGAAGCTAATGTTCAAAATCTTTAACGTACCCCTGTTCCTATTCTGGTTGCTGATGGGGTCCTTGATGACGAGGGAGGCCTTGCAGTCAGCCCTATTCCTGCTCTTGAAGGAGGACGAGCTACTGGAGGTCTGTGATTACTGGCCATATTTGTTCCCTTTTTAACATTCCACTGGAAAAAAAAGGATAGAAATAGTCCTTTGATTTGTGTAAGTTCTTTAAAACTACCAGAGATCCAACTTTTTACTGGTTAATTCTTCCCCTTATGAGAAGTTTTTCTTCAGAAATCCGTGGAGCACGTCCTTACTGAAAAAGCATGGTGTGAGACAGAGCTCAGCAAGGACCACAGGAGGTCCACCAGCAAGGTGAGACCGCAGGCCCTCTTCAGTGTCTAGTCAGCCCTCAATTCATATTATTAAACCGGTAAGTCCTGATAATTCTTGTGGCTTTTACTGCTTCAGCACCTGCCCACAGAACTCGGGTCTCTCACGAAACAACCTGGAACAGAACAGCTGCTGCCAACACCCGCCGGGGTTATCTGGAGACAGTCCTTCAGGCGTCACCAGCCACCACAGCAACCCCCCCGTGCCACTCCCGCCACCGCCCCCCGGGAGCTCCTTCTCGGCGGGGACAGCTTTCCGACGGCCGAAGCTGCTCGGAGGGGCCTGTCGGGTGTTGGCCGTGACCCAGCCGGCCAGCAGGACCGCCGCCCTCCCGAGGCGACACAAACCTGCCCGCAGGCAGGCCGATGGCGTTTGCCGCCGGGGAGGGGGGCGGGGGTGGCGGTGGCGGTGTCAGCGGCCCCAGCTGCAGGAGGAGGATGCCCCGCGGGGCCGCAGACAGACGCAGACCCCGCTTCCCGAGCGGCGGCGGCAGCCCCGTCCCCTCACCGCACTCCCGCGCGGCCTCCGCGGGCCATGCGGCCGGTATCGCAGCAACCACCCAGCCAAGCGGCGCAGCGCCCGCCTATCGTGAGATTCAGAAGTCTCGTTCCGGCCGCCGCCGGGCGGCAGCCCAAGGAGACTACACTTCCCAGAGTGCTTCGCGACGTAGGTGCCGCGGGTCTGCGCCCCCTCTTGGGCGCGATGCCTACCGGGACATGGAGTCCCCCTATCCCCGTCCGGCGCTCCCGCTGACACCTTTTCCGGCGCGGTAGTCTGCGGTTTCCGGTTGCCGCCGCCGCCGCTGCTGTGTCAGGAGAGCTCAGTGGCTTCCCGTCATGGAGAGCGAGGGCAGCGCGTACCGGCTTTGCTGCTCCCTGGCGGGGCACGAGCAGGACGTGCGGGGCCTGACCTGCGGCATCTTCCCCAACGGCAGTTTCGTGTCCGTCTCCCGGGACCGAACGGCGCGGCTCTGGGCTCCTGACAGGTGAGCGCCAGGCCGCGGCCCGCGTCGGCAGAGCTGCCGGCGCTGGGCGGACCCGGCCGGCCGCGCTCAGCGGGAGGAAGGGCGCGGAGGTGCTGCCGCGGGGGCTCTGCCCGTCCCGCGCCCGTCCCTGCGGCCATGTTCTGGCGGGGGGCCTGGGGCCTGTGCGTGGCGGTGGGAGTCTGTCCGCTGGAGGCGTTTCGGGGAGTTGTCGAGCGGCGGAGGCACTGCCGCCTGCACGCCTGCTCTCGAGGAGGGCTGCGTTTGCCTAAACAGGTAACTGTTGGTATGAGAGAGCTGGGGCTGTTCAGCCTGGCAAAGAGAAGGCTCCAGGGAGACCTTATAGTGGCCTTCCAGTACCTAAAGGGGGCTACGGGAAAAATGGGGAGCGATTTTTGACAAGGGCATGTAGTGATAGGACAAGGGGTGATGGCTTTAAAGTGGTAGAGGGTAGGTCTACATTCGACATAACCAGGAAATTCTTTACTATGAGGGTGAGGGATGGTGAGGCACTGGTACAGGTTGCCCAGAGAAGTTGTGGATGCCCCATACCTGGAAGTGTTCAAGGCCAGGTTGGATGGGGCTTTGAGTGACCTGATCTTGTGGAAGGTGTCCCTGCCCATGGCAAGGGGTTGGAACTAGATCATCTTTAAAGTCCCTGCCAATCCAAACCATTCTATGATAGTTCAGTGTGCTTTGCAGATACTAATAAAACTCTTTTCTCACCCTTGCTGAGGAGGCTTCTTTCAACATAACATGGAATATGAACCAAAAAATACGCAGAAAATTTAAATACACAAAGACATGGGGAAAGGAAAAAAAAAACCAACATTTTCTCTGATACTCGTGTTGTACAGGATTGTCTCCTAAAGGATTTGTCTTGTTGAATTCACTCAGTGAATTTATCAGCATATTGTTATGACCAGAAGAGGTACTGCTAAGCAATGTGAACAAGAGATGGTGGAGATGTACGGTATTGCAGGAAGCCACAGGACATTATCTCCTCACCTGTCTATAGTTTCAAATTGTGAACTGCATTCTGAACTTGCTAGTCATGGATATTCTTTGCACTGCCTTCTAGTGAAATAGAGAACTGGCAAATTTGCCTGAATGCTTACATGTGTTTAAATTGATCTCTGTAGCTCTGCAACTGAGGAGGAGGAAGACTAATGGCAGTGTGTTGTGTTAAATCTCTCATCAGAAGGGAAAGAACTTGTTAAATTGCATACAAATTATTGCAGGACAGGAAGTCTAATTCTAACCCATAATTTTTAAGGGCTGTGTAAGGAAGACACAACTGATAGAGTCATAGCGTTGGTAATCGTAGAATCATAGAATGGTTAGGCTTGGAAGGGACCTTTAAAGCTCATCTAGTCCGACCCCGCTGCAAGGAGCAGGGACATCTCCAACCAGATCAGGTTGCTCTGGTCAACTTGGCCTTGAATGATTCCAGGGATGGGGCATCCACCACCTCTCCGGGCAACCTGTTCCTATGTTCTACCACCCTCATTGTAAATTTTTTTTTTCCTAATATCTAATCTGAATCTACCTTCCTCTATTTTAAAACCATTACCCCTCCTCCTGTTGCAACAGGCCCTACTGAAGAGTTTCTCCCCTTCTTTTCTATAAGCCCCCTTTAGCCCTGGAAGGCTGCTACAAGGTCTCCCTGGAGCCTTCTCCTCTCCAGGCTGAACACCTCCTGGTGTTTTTGCCCAATTTGCTCTTCATTGGGATGCATTGCTCCTGAGCTTGGAGGAGATGCTCCTTGAATATCAACCAACTTTCCTGTGCCCGTCTTCCCTCCAGGGCTTTATCCCTTGGCATTTTACCCATCAGATCCCTGGAGAAGCTGAAGTTTGCCTTCCTGAAGTGTGCACCCTTCTTGCTGCCCTGAGGATCTTGAACTCCACTGTCTCATGGTCACTGCAGTCAAGGCTGCCCTTCAGTTCCGTGTCCCCTACTAGCCCCTTGCTGTTGGTGAGAATGAGGTCCAGCACAGCACCCCTCCTTGTTAGCTCCTCTATCACTTGTAGGAGGAAGTTGTCATCCATTCATTCCGTGAACCTCCTGGATTGCCTGTGCCCTCTGTGTTATCTCTTCAACAGATGTTGGGGTAGTTGAAGTCCCCCATGAGGACCAGGGCTTGTGACTGCGAGGCTGCTCCTATCCGTCTATAGAGGGCCTCATCCACTTAGTCCTGGCCAGGTGGCCTGTAGCAGATAGCCACTGTAATGTCCCCTGTTCCTGCCCTCTAATCCTGACCCATAAGCTCTCTGTCAGCTCCTCCTCCATCCCCAGGTGGAGCTCCATGCACTCCAGCTGGTTGCTGACGTAGAGAGTGACACCCTCTCCTCGTCCTCCCTGCCTGTCCTTCCTAAAGAGCCTATATCCCTCCATCCCGACGCTCCAGTCATAGGAGTCATACTACCACGTCTCCGTGATGCCAACAAGATCACAGCCCTGCAGGCGTGTGCACATCTCCAGCTCTTGCTGTTTGTTCCCCATGCTACATGCATTGGCATAGAGGCTCTTAAGCTGGGCCCCCGATGAAGCAGACTTGCTGGCTGGAGCAATAGGAATTCCTTTGGACTGCAGTTTAGGTTCTCTCGTACTTACCTGTGATCTTTCCCTGGCCTCT
Organism: Tetrax tetrax; assembly: GCA_009806455.1. Lineage (NCBI taxonomy): Eukaryota > Metazoa > Chordata > Aves > Otidiformes > Otididae > Tetrax > Tetrax tetrax. The sequence goes on from WHYT01017497.1 coordinate 760,345, forward strand.
GGGCACTTGATGCTGGCACTGGTGCCATACTGACAGTGGTGGGCTGGATCATGCTTGCCCTTCCCTGGCAGCATTAGTTTAAGGCCCTCTAGATGAGCCTGGCAGGCCTTTGCTTGGAGACAGTCTTCCCCTTCTCTGTCAGGTGGACCCCATCAGCCCCTAGTAGACCAGGCTTCTCAAAGCAAGTCCCATGGTCTAAGTACTCAAAGCCCTGGCTGTGGCACCACTCCTTAAGCCATGTGTTGAGTTGGCAGATTCGACTAGCCCTTTCAGGCCCCTTCCCTTTGACCAGGAGGATTGATGAAAAGACTACCTGTGCCCCAGAGTCCTTAACTGTTGCTCTCAGGGCCCTGTAGTCCTTGGTGCTCCTCAGGCTGCTCCTGGCTCTATCACTGGTGCCCATGGGAAACAGCAGCAGTGGATAATAGTCTGTGGGCCATACAAGGTTTGGTACTCTCTTGGTGACATACCTGATACAAGCCCCCGGTAGACAGCACACCTATCTAGAGAGCATGTTAGGTTGGCAGATGGGTGCCTCCGTACCTCTTGGAAGAGAGTCGCCCTCTACCACCACACATCTCCGTTTTGTCATAGCACCAGCTGTCATGGAGCAGGTCCGGCTGCCTGGCTCGGCTCGGCTCGGCTCCAGAGCCTCTCCTGAAGTGCTGGGTCTGACTTCTTCAGCCTGCAGAGAACAAGGTGGTTCTACAAGGGCACCTCAGGGTTCGGGGGAAGCCTCTTTCTCCTGCTGGCCCTTGCCTTCATGAGCTTCCATTCCTCGGCGTTGTTTGCCTGCTTCCCTACGGCGTGTGTGGGGGTTTGAGGGGGGCTTTGGCTGGTTGACTGGGGGCTGTGGTTCCAGTGCAGATTGCGCTTGGAACCGAGAATCCAGCTCCTTTTCAGTCTCGCTGATGCGGCGCAGCCTCTTGCAGCTCGGCCGCTGCCGCAGGAGCTCCTCGCACACCTTCTGCGGGCAGGGCTGCCTGCCCCTGCCCCTGCCCCGGGAGGAGGGCCCAGGCACTGCCTGCAGCCCGAGGTCTGCACCGCAGCCTCTCCCCTCGGAGGGGTCGGACACCGCGGGGCAACGGCTGCGGACCCCCCGGCCGGAGTTGTAGCCGTTGCTCGCAGGCGGGTGTTCACCGCGTTGCCCTCAGGCTCGGGTGCGGCGAGTGCCCTGGGTCGGCGCCCTCCGGCGCTCTGCCCCGTTCGCAGCGCTGCCTCGGGGGCTGCGAGGAGGGGCGGCTGGGCCGCCGGTGCTCCCGGCTCCGCCGAGGTGTCGTGCGGGCTGCTGGCGGCTCCTGGCACGGCTCTCGGCTCCCCCCGGAGCTTCCCCGGTGCGGGAATCCCCACCGTGCGCTGCGCTGGGACGCGCCGCTACTGGTTGTGCTGGCACCAAAGCTGGCATCTCGGCGACTGCGATGATAATAATTTTCGTTCTTTCTGTGTCATCCGCAGTATTTGTTCAGCACAATGCAGGCATAGTTACTAATTCAAGAGCTGGCGTATAAAACACCTTTTGTAATCAGTGCCTCAAATAAGAACTGTCTCTACCATGAGCCTGACCTGACTATCATGTATGTTTAGTCTTAACAGGGGTTTTACTGAAATGCACTGTATGAGTGGCCACTCAAATTTTGTATCTTGTGTGTGCATCATACCTCCAAGTGACCTCTATCCTCGTGGGCTGATTGCAACTGGTGGCAATGACCATAATATTTGCGTTTTCACAGTTGACAGCTCAGCTCCTCTTTACGTCCTCAAGGGTCATAAAAACACAGGTATGTAATAGTTTTTATTTTGGAGTTTGGTACATGGAAGTTAACATGATTTGTTAGGATATTAAGCTGAAGTTATAAAACTGAATTTTTATTTCTTTGGTATTTAATGCAGCGCATTTTTAATCATAGCCTCTGCAAATACGATTTTATGATCTCAATTCATGCAGTGACTCCATTGCAAGGACTTCCAAGTTTACGTTGATGAATGCTTGAGCTTTTACTGTATATGTGAACACATAGCAACCCTTTTGCGAAGAGTTGCCATTTTAAGAAGCAGTTAATTTAGTTCTCAATGTATAAGCCTAATTTTTACGTAAAAGTTGATAGAAGTAGAAAAAGTAAGCTTCCTAAATAAACAAACTTTCACTGCCCATTTTGTTACCTAGATGGGGATCTAATATTAATTGGTGCTTTAAATATATAGTGAAGGCTAAAAGCTCTTTGCCGAGGTTTCATCTGTCTTTAGTCAGGTCAGAGTAACATGTGACATGTTAAACCAACTTTGAGTACCTTTTCTTGAGCTATATAAGATTCACCAATTTTCATACTAGCTTACTAAGTTTGTCTTTCTGTGAGCTGATCTAGTATTTAATAGACCTTTGAACAGGATAATCCTATAATTGTAGGATTTAAAAAAAAAAAAAACAACAACCCAAACATTTCAAGTCTTCAAGTTTTTGGGGCATTTTTAACTGTGTAAAAGAATGGTTGTTAAAAGAGACCAGTTTGAAAATGCCCCAGACTGCTAAGCAGCACCAAAAACTTCTTTTTGTATTGTAAGCCTTCTTGGCTTTCTCCAAGAAAGAAAGAAAGAAAAAAATGTCATTGTGTAAGGAGGAGGCATGGAATAGCTTATCAAAAACCTGGGATGGATAAGTAGTTAAAATAATACGGGACATGCTTCCTCCAGAGGTGTAAAAAAGGATGAGCTGTTTTAGGCAAGTTATAGATTCACCTACAAAAAAGTATTTGTAGCAATTTTTACAGTAATGTAAAACACAAAAAAAATGTAAAAGTACATTAACTGTAAAATCTGCTTTAAAGTGGAAAGAAAGTAGGTCATAACAAGTGACAGGGGTAGAATACTGTCCCGTTTCCACCGTGAAGTCACAGAAGCAAGAAACATAAGGCCACACTTTCCTTTTATGAACAGTTATGGACAGGGTACTCTCTGTTTATGACTTAGCTCTCTTTGTAAACTTATTGGTATAACCTTATTTAGCACCAAGTGTTTTCAGTTTTATACATGTGTGTTACTGGAGCATTTGCAGATTATTTTTTTTGCTAAATCTTTAAAAGTCGCCACAAGTTCTCAGTAGTTCCAAAAAGATGAGCTAAGTACTTTTTGTAGGAAATCTTGCTTCTTGAAGACATAAATTAATAATGTTGATGAAATCTTGACTTTCTCTATAATCTTAAAACTAAACCTTTGAATTAATTCTGTGTCTTGACTAGTTCTCTGAGGAGAAGAGATGTAGTAATTAGAGAAATTTAAAAAAATGAATGGTAAAAAGATGTGAAATTTTGTAATGTAAGGTGAAGGGATTTTTAAGCAACTCCTTTCTAGGTTGCAGTGCAACTACAGTTCTACTTAATGCTTCCCCAAATTCCTCGGCACTAAATATGCTACTAATGCTAAGTAAATCTCCTTAAATACATCTCTTTAAATTGCTGTTATAAGATTGGTGGCAATGCAGGAAACTTGTCAGTGCTGATTTGAACATTCATTCCAGTTTGCAGCCTTTCATCTGGGAAATTTGGCACATTATTAAGTGGATCGTGGGACACTACAGCGAAGGTCTGGTTGAATGACAGATGTATGATGACATTACAGGTATGAAGTTCCTCTACATGAATATAAAAGAGGTACTCTGAATTTCGTTGTGACAAGTCTAACAATGGTGTTTTTTGGTTTTTTTTTTTGCAGGATCACACAGCTGCAATATGGGCAGTGAAAATATTGCCTGAACAGGGATTAATGTTGACTGGCTCAGCTGACAAAACTATTAAACTGTGGAAAGCAGGCAGATGTGAAAGAACATTCACTGGTAAATGTTGCTGAAGTTGGTAATTTCTTCAGGGTTATGTGTTTTTTTATAAATAAAAATTAAAATCCCACAAAACCATAGATAAATTGAACGATTTTTAGGCAGGCTTTCTAAAGTGTCTAAAGTTGTATGCCCAGAAACAACATAATTTTAAAAATAATTAGATTTTTTTTTCAGGGAATCATGACCAGTGAATTTTTTTTTTTTCTAAAAAAAACCCTACTCCCATAATGAAGATTGATGGCCAGGATTTAGATGTGAGCAAAATAGAAATGGTATACTGCCTCTGATGGAAAGCAAAGCTTCATTAAAGGATTTCCTTTCTTCTATAAAGGACATGAAGATTGTGTGAGAGGTTTAGCTATTCTCAGTGAAATGGAATTCCTTTCCTGTGCTAATGATGCTAGTGTTCGAAGATGGCACATCTCTGGCAAGTGTCTGCAGGTGTATTACGGACATACAAATTACATATACAGCATCTCTGTCTTCCCTCAATGTAAAGGTAAGATTATTTTTGTGAGTATTACCCAATTTTTTTCCAAAATAAAATGACAAGGTGGGTATTGTGTAGTTCTGTGGAGCTGTCAAAACTAAGCATTTAATTTACTTTTTGCTTTAGCATAAATAAAAAAGTATTGTGATTGACTCCAAATCACACCTCTGTCAGTAAGTGAGATGAAATGTCCTGAGTGAGGCCTAATTGTAAGGCTTAAGTGAAACTTTGGCAAAGAAACTGGTAAAACTATAAACTAGGTTGCTGTGGCATATTACGGCATGGACTCAACTTGTAGTGCAAGTGAGACACAGTTTATTTTGCAAGCAGTGCTTTATACTCTTTACCGATAAGGCAGCTCTTTGCACGAGTTCTACCACCCCACTACTGCCCAATCCACTGTCATATCATGCGTCAGTTAGCCAGTCCGGTTGCTGATCACGTACTGTCCGCACTCCAGCTGGCATTGTCCTGTTGCTCCTCATCACGTTCTCTCAATTTCTCCATAGTACTGTAGTTTCTCATCACGTTCTCAGATTCCATTTACTTTGATACATTTGCTCTTGTTCCCATCCTCTACGTGCCACCAGTTTTTGTTTAATAATTCTAAAGCAAGTGCTACATTGACATGCGTAAGCATAACCTTGTTAATACTGCGTTCAATCATCTGCTGCACACAAGTCAAGATGCATGGAATACAGACAGAAATTAAAAAAAAAGGCAAATATTCCTAGTAAACATAAAATAACAAGCTTTTTGACCCACGGCTCAAGGTTCCCAAACCATGAAAGAAAGCCAAAAAAATCCTCTTCTGAGTGCAACTTCAATTGTTGGGTCAAAGCTTTCAGCTTATCAATACTTGTGTGAATTGACTCTGAATGGTCACTGAGGTTCATACAGCACATGCCTTCGAAATCCTGACATCCGTGACCTTGAGCTAAGAGTAAAAAATCAGTTGCTGCCCGGTTCTGTAATGTAGCATGCCTTACTGAGTTAACATCGATTAATAAGCTTTGCAAAGCAGTGCTAGTTGCATTGCTTTCTTTAGCAAGGCAACACCCTAACTCGTTAATGGTAGTTAATGCTTGTGCTGTCCCTGTGGGTGCAATCAAAGAAGGAAAAACTCTTTCACCTGCATTCCAGAACTGAACATTTGAATTGCAGTTCTCTGGGAACGATGATGCAGCTTGTCTCGTATGACGACTGAGTTGATATGTCAAATTATGAGATAGAATGCTAGGATGAAACAGTGTTAGTCGGCCAAAAGCACATGGCCCACCCACAGCCTTCTCGGGAATACCTTTCCATGCCCTGTCTCCACAGATCAAAAAAATACCATCAGGAAGGCCAATAGCATCAATCCCAGGGGTAAGTTGACTCAACACAGTGTTATTGCACCAAGTCCCATTCTTAAAAACTGCCCTGTGTGGTGAAACATCAAACCCAGAACTATTCAGGTATATTCTAGCTGTGAAGTTCAAAGAGAAACAAATGTGACTTTGCAATTCTTGTGGTTGAATTGGTAAGGCTGGGAAATCGTTTACCATGTTTAGCGATGTATTATACCAGCCTTGGGGTTGCAATGCGGCCTTTGGACTTTGCACTGAAACATTGTAAAGGGTATCTGATTCCTGACTTGCCAATGGTACGCCTACCAAACATGTGCGAAAAGGATGAGCTGATGTGGCCTGGAAATACACATTTTGCTTGTGTTCGTTGCTTTAGTGAGGACAAGCCAGACATTGCTGTCAGGTGCAGTCAAGCCGACAGTGGGCAATCCGATGAAGCTGAGACATAACGTTGTGCAAAACATGATGGGACCCATTGCAGTCAGTCATCTGTAGAAACACAAGCGTATCCCTGACCCCGTGTTATCAAATCTTTCGGTCCTTCCCATTGTCCCAAGACTAGATTTTTTACCATTACCAATGGTTTATCCTGAAAGGGCACAGATAAACCTTGATTCAGAAAATTAAGGACATAAGTTGCTTTCCCTGTGTGGATTCCAACCCCATACTCCCCCCTTTTTGTTTTGTGAGCTGTTCTTGCAAAATCCTGTGAGTTTGTTCAATAATTGCTTCACCTGTGGGTGAATGAGGAATACCTGTAACATGTTCAATCCCCTATTGTTGTAAAAATGCTCAAATGTGAGCAGAGCTATAGGCAGGCCCATTGTCAGTCTTCACTTGTCGGGGAGCACCTAAAATAGCAAAGCAGGTTAACCAATGCTTACAAACGTCACGAGCCCTTTCTCCTGCGTCTGCGGTAGCGACAAGATACCCAGAAAAGGTATCTACTGCTACATGTATATATTTCATTTTGCTAAACTCTCCAAAGTGTGTGACATCTGTTTGCCGTAAATCATTACCTTTAATACTACATGGGTCAACTCCTTCATTGGCAAGCAACGGGGCTAGGAGTTGACAGTTGGGACAGGCTGCAAGAATACTATGTGCCTGAGTCATGGTTAGTTGAAAATGCCGTTTAAGTGCTCTGGCATTTTGACGGTAAAAGGAATGTGACAATTTGGCTTGCTCAGATTGTAGCAATCAGATTGATTAGGAATCACTGCAGACATGGTGTAGAAGTCTGCTAATTGGTTTCCTTCCACTGTGGGAGGGGAACATTTACCTGGGTAAATCAGTGTGAGATCAAACATGCATAACACAAAAATCATACTTTTTTTGTTCTGTTAAGGACCAAAGCATCCAAAGCTCAGCCATCAAAAGGGATTATCCACATTGTTAATCATTGAATAATCAAGCCTTGCTACTATCCCAGCTACATAAGACGAGTCAGTGACAAGATTAACAGGTTCATCCTTAAATTTTAACAAGGCCATATTCACTGCAGCCAATTCAATTACTTGAGAACAATTTTTACTTCATGCTGCCATTCTGCTGCTTGGAATGGCTTCCATACCATCGTGGCTTTTCTTGATGTGTCAGACCCATCTGTAAAGACTGTAATGCCTTGTACAGGGGTTGGCCAACAGAGTAACTTGGTATACAGGGGCAATTTAGTAATTTCAGCCCAAATCTGATGTTTCAGGTAACGAATGGAGATATGGCCCTGAAAATCAGCTAAGGCAATTTGTGTATCGAGACTCTCAGCGAGAAGTTAATTCAGATTTTCTTTGGTTGCAGGAATAAAAATGACAGACGGATCTGTTCCATCAAGAGCCTTTAATTGGCCCTTCCCTTTCGTATCAATTGAGCATAAGCTTCAAGAATTGTTACCACTGTTTTTGATTGAGAATGTGGCAAAATGAGCCATTCACTTACTTGTAGGAGGTCTTTTGCATTCCCTTCCCATTAAAAGAGGATGTCCTTCAGCAAAAGGCTGAAGGACATTTGCAGTTTGCAGGCCAGCTTGCTTGATGGCCTTGTAGACTTGTGCAATGGTGCAGCAACTAGAATGTCGTCCATATCGTGATAAATGATGGCATCTCTATTTTGGACTCACTGGATGACGTGCTGCATCAACAACAGCTTGGCAGGTCATCAGGCTGTTAACGCATTCCTTGTGGTAAAGCTGTCCAATGGTATCATTGCATGGGTGCTTGCTGATTTAATGATGGAATGGAAAACGCAAAACGCGGTGCATCTTCAGGGTGTAAAAAAATAGTAAAAACCCAGTCCTTTAAATCAATCACTGTTAAAGGCCAATTAGCTGGAAGCATAGATGGTGAGGGCTAACGACAGCGTTAACCGCCCTAAGGTTGTGCAAAAAGCGCCATCTTCCGTTCTTTTTTGGAATACAAAAACCAGGAGTGTGCCAAGGGCTCCTGGATTGCACAGTACACTCCTCCTTAAAGTCTGCATGCCACATTATGATTTGAGTGGGTGTTAACACCATTTTCATTAGACACTTCCAATCATGTGGAGCTAGTGCCTCAAGCAGGGTTGTAGTAAAAGGAGAATGTACACCTCCCTCCTTCACTGTTCGTTGCAGCTCCTTTATGGCATTGTAAGTGAGAGGCTGCCAGACTGGCTGCTGGTTGCCTTAGTGCATAATCGGACAGGCTAAGGCAATTTGCCGATCGCTGTTCTGCATCACCTCCCTCCTGCACGCTTCCCAGGTATTATGAGTTCCGGCACTCGCAGCTGCATGGCTAGCTTTCACATCTCACAGAGATGTGAACAGATTGGGTTTCTTTTCAGGGTCAAATGGAACTTCCTCCGGAGAGGTATCTTTATTAGCAAGCATAGTATCAGGGAAAGGATTGGTAGGTGGAGCTGGAGTTGGAGGGAAGGGTGCTGGAGGGGGGTGATCGTGCCCTACCAGCATGGAGTTCTCTGCACCAGCCCCTCCCACCCGCCATCGCAGAGGGGTGCGCCCATGGGTTGGGGATCTGGCAACGGAGGCACTGATACCTCAAGAGAAGAGGGAGTGTTAGTGGTAAGATTCTGTTGAAGCCTTTTGATGGTTAGTATGATTTGTCCCCAGTGGCCAGGTTCTTGCAAGCCTGGCTATCTCCTGCCGTGGTGGCCTTTTGCAGGCTTGCGCCCACTCCTTCCTATACCTCTAGTTGAAACGTCCCAGTTGTTGGAAATTGTGCATGATTATCATGAATCCACTCTAGCGAAGTCACTAATTGTAGGCCAGTGACATTTCTGCCCTGAGCTTTCAGTATTATTCTCATCACATCAATTCCTTGCATCTGTTCCGAGGACATTTTCCCTCCCATGGTTCCCAGCTGCTCACCTGTGTGCAGGTGATGGGTGCACCTCCTGATTGTGTGGATCCCGATCCCGGTCTCTGGTTTCCGGTCTCTGGTTCAGCTGGGCTATGCCACTGGTCCGGGCTTTATTCACACCTCCTTTCGAATCCCTGGTCAGGCACCATTTGTGGCATATTACGGCACGGACTCAACTTGTGGTGCAAGTGAGACAGTTTATTTTGCAAGCAGTGCTTTATACTCTTTACCGATAAGGCAGCTCTTTGCACGAGTTCTACCACCCCACTACTGCCCAATCCACTGTCATATCATGCGTCAGTTAGCCAGTCCGGTTGCTGATCACGTGCCGTCTGCACTCCAGCTGGCATTGTCCTGTTGCTCCTCATCATGTACTCTCATTTTCTCCATAGTACTGTAGTTTCTCATCATGTACTAGGATTCCATTTACTTCGATACATTTGCTCTTGTTCCCATCCTCTACAGGTTGCCACCTGTATTTCAGCACTGTTGCAGAGTACTAAAATGGTAATATGCATACCGTGCAAGTATAGTGTAAGATAAAACAGTGATGGTTACAAAATTGTTCAAAGGTCTTTGTTTAAACTCTTGAAACAAGGAAGGAGTCTTTTTGTTTATCTTGAGTATAACTTCAGTCCCTGTCTGGCTGTTTTGTCTGCAATTTATGCACTTTTTCTATAAGACAGCTATTCAGTGGCTTTCTTTTAGCTCTCTTCTTGCAATTGATAGAAGTATGAAATTGTAGAAAGGTTCTTTTACTGATCTTATTTTTAGATACCCAGTTGCAGAATGGCATCTAGTATAACAGTACACTAAAAATACACTTTAAAAGTATTAATTTTTTTTTTTCTTTTCAGATTTTGTAACTACTGGAGAGGATAGATCTCTTAGAATCTGGAGACAAGGAGAATGTGCTCAAACAATCAGACTCCCGGCTCAGTCTGTATGGTGCTGCTGTGTGTTAGACAATGGTGACATCGTAGTTGGTGCAAGGTATCCAGGTTTTACTCTCAGTGTTTTTTTATATCTAAATCTAAAAACCTGTGATTAAATTGCAAGCATCACTTTGGATCATCAAAGTTCCATCAGTTTTGTCTCTGTTTAAAAATAAGGCCATTAAAGTGTGTGTGGGTATTAAATTTGAGCATGTGCTATACTTCATCCAAAAAGCCATTCTTTTGTTATGTGAATTGCAGAGGTAGAGTGAATTCTTTGGAAATGCAGTAAAGCAGGAATAGACTGAGAATGGACTTACAAGTACTGTATAAAGAACCCTTCTGATAGGCATATCCTACCTTAATTTTAAAATTATATTACACATGGAGTTATGTGCTTAAGTCCTTCTCTGGGTGTTTTTAGCATGAGAGTGAATCTTTTCATAAAAATGATTGGGAAGGGGTTTTAGAAGTAATGATAGTATCTCATGATATAGTAGTCACAATTAGAATGTCTGTAATAATTTTGACATTTAAAATAGTGTTTCTGTTTGAATGTTTTCTCTCTGTTCAGTGATGGAATTGTAAGAGTGTTTACAGAGTCTTTGGAACGTACAGCAAGTGCTGAGGAGATTCAGGCTTTTGAAAATGAGCTTTCCCAAGCATCCATTGATCCTAAAACTGGTGATTTAGGCGACATTAATGCTGATGATCTTCCTGGAAGAGAACATCTTAAGGATCCTGGTAAGTTATTGTACTTCTACCATGTTAGAAATGCCTCCAAATCTTGGTTCTGAGGTATTGAAAATTTCCATAGTTTCCAAAATTAATGTTTTGATCACTTTCAATAGAGTTGCTGAAGAAAACAGCTTAATTTTGCTGTGATATTCTCTCATTGATTCTTTTGGACGCAAGGGTCTAGTTCAAATACATGAGTTTTTTGTAGACAAAAATGTTAAAAAATATTTATTTTGTGAGATAATTTAGAAGGTGGAATTCAGGATGCTGCAGTGTGTTCAAGATGTTTTGAATCTGTTATGCCAGCTGTGCCAATAGGATGTGAGACAGGTAATTTGCAAAAGGACTACTGAGCATGGAATTTTTTTCCTAAAAGAAAAGTAGATGCAAATTTTCTGCTTTAGTTTTCAGCTTAAAAAATAGTTTGTCTTGGTTTACTCAGTTTACGCTTTCCAGGTACTTGGGAGATTACTGAGAATCCGTGGAAGCAGTGGTAGTTAAGATTACTCTTAAATAGACAAATACTTCTTCCCAAGTTGAAGTAACCGGTGACCTCAGCCCTTAGCTCTGATCAGCAAGTGGCATAAATCTTACTATCATATGGAGCTTCCCATCTTGTTAGACCATGGGAGAATATCACCTTTCTTGATTGTCATCTCCCTGGGAATATGGTAAACTTCTGACTTTTGGTGGCAGATACCGTTAGCGTAGCTGTAAAATACTGTTGTCAAGATTTCTGCTATTCTTGTTGCAACACACTTTATCTAGTTACTTCCTGGGCTGTGAATTTAAATGTTGGTGAACTATCTTTTAATCTTTAAATTAGAGCTCTCTTTGAAGACTTTTTTTCTATCCTAATGTAAATCATACTATTGAATTTGTTCAAACTCTTAAACGCTCCTGTCTACAGGGACAAGAGATGGACAGACACGGCTTATTAAAGACAATGGGAAAGTAGAAGCATACCAGTGGAGCGTTAGTGAAGGAAGATGGATAAAGATTGGTGATGTTGTTGGTTCTTCTGGCGCTACACAACAAACATCTGGAAAGGTTTTATTTGAAGGAAAGGTACACGTAAACTTCAATTTGTTTTATTCCTTCCTAAGTAAAATGCTTAATTTCCCATTAAAAAATTTCTTCCAGTCTTTGCTTAAATAAATATAATTTAGAAAACAGGTATTTGTTCGTACTTTTTTGTTGACTTTGATCTATTACATCTCAGAGGTAGAAGTATAAATAACTACTACTTGCTTTATTACTTTTGAAGCACATTTTGTAAAACAAGCAAGTTAATGGAGACAAATATTTTGGAGAAAGGTAAACTATTAGTAGAGAAATTATCAAGTTCCCTAGTATTTATTGCTAATACTTTGAGAAGTTAGTTTTAACTTGGTTTCCAAAAGTAGTGAACCATACAATTTATAATGCAAGGCTTACCTAAAATATTAGGTACTAGGCTTTATGTACCGCTTTTCTATAGTAACTTTCTAACCTAAAGACAAGTAAGCTGAAAAATGTTTCCTTCACTGAAGTAGACACAGAAAAGTCTGTCTAGTGCTACCACAGAAGGCACACCTTTGACATGCTAATTTTATGTCTCACATGGCGTAAAGAAACCTTAAGAATTTGTTGTTTCATTGTATCAGAAGTGTGCTTTCGAGACTGGAGTTTGAGGCATCTGACTGCTCTATAGCTTTGGAGGCAGCCAGAGCTGTCCATGAGAGTTACCTGATCCATCTGTTATTTTGTAATATATCTGCAGACACATTATCATGATGTGTCGTTCTAGCCTACTCTTCTAGAACCAGAGAATTCTGGAAAACATAGCATGTGGTTTAAGTATTTCTTACTTGCAGCCTGTATAGGAGAGTATTATTGATATAATTAAAGTCTTTAGGGAAGGCTCTAGGCCATTATTAGTCTGCATTTGCTACATCTGTATGTAAAAATTGCTGACAAAATTCTAATTTGTTTTTATTTTTATTCTACTTCAAGGAGTATGACTATGTTTTCACTATTGATGTAAATGAAAGTGGGCCTTCCTACAAACTGCCATATAACATCACTGATGATCCTTGGCTGACTGCATACAACTTCCTGCAAAAGAATGATCTAAATCCTATGTTTCTGGATCAGGTGGCCAAGTTTATTATGGACAACACTAAGGGGCAAACACTTTTGAGTACAAGTGCTGAATTTTCAGATCCGTTTACAGGTAAAAGTTTTAAACTTAAATGATGGCATCAGTCACTCCTCCCAGTTCTATGTCATCAGCAAACTCTCAGAGGGTGCACTCTGACCCATCTTCCAGATCATTAAAGAAGATGTCGAACAGGACTGGACACAATACTGACCCCTGGAGTACACCACCAGTGACTGGCCTCCAACTAGATGTCATGCTACTGATGACCACCCTCTAGGCCTGGCTGTTCAGTCAGTTTTCCGTCTGTCTGCTCAGGCAGACTTCAGTGTTATAGCTCCAGCACTCTTGTACAGGATTTTCCTGTCACAAATGATTGAGGGAAAGGCATGGAGAGATCTGACAAGAAAAATATGAAAACTTCACAAACTTGTGACATATGTCAGAAAAAATCTTCAACAAAATTTTAATCAAGCTAGTTGTATTTTTCAGCCTAGTCTTTTTTTTTTTTTCCAGTAGAAGAAAACTCCACTTTTCATATTACTTTAAGAAGTGGCCAAGTGCTGTTAATGAAATACAAAAATTTAGTTAGAGAATTAACTGAAACTGAGTGAAATAAATAAATGACCCTTTTTCAGGCAGGAAATGGAACTAGAACAAGTAAATTACTCATGTGCTGAACCATGTTAATCAATTAGATCCTGCTTACCACATTTACAAAATAAACCAGTCTTATTTAAACTAGTTTAACAAAGATGAAGTTAGGAATAAAATGTCATTAAAATTGAGCTAAATCTTTTTCTTGCAATGAACTAGAAATGAGAATACCGGCTGTTAATCAGGTTCAGATTTAACTTGCAGAGCTGCAGTTATCTGAAATTATGCACATACTTTTGATTTGGCTATGTCCAAACATGTAATGCATATGATCCAGAAAACAAATATCTGACCTTCTAATAATCGGGAAGAATTTGTTCAGCATCAGGAGTCATCTTTGTGGATAGGACCAGATTTCTTATAATGCTGCAATAAACAATAATACATATTTGATGTTTGGCTTTATTTTTGAGCTGCTTCTCTGAAAAGTATTGACATTTTAATAACATCAAACTGTGTATAATAGTTGTTGCTTTTCTGTTCCACTAGGTGCTGGACGTTATGTTCCAGGCTCTTCATCTGGATCAAGTACAATACCTGCAGCAGATCCATTTACAGGTAATGTGAAATTCATAATCTGTCTTGCTAACATTTAAGAGGCATATTTTATCGTGTTCAGCTCAGTTCTCCTTCTGGGGCAGTCGGGTGGGTCAGACTGGTAAGGTGGACTCCACCACTGTCACAGCATGTCCAGATCTGTTCAGTAGAGGAGAGCCTTCTGCTGTCTGGTCTACCTCATGTCACTGTGTCCTCTACAGCAGGGGAGTAAGGTCTTATGCATTGCTTTGTCAAACTTCATATGCATGGCCAACACAGGAATGGGTATATTCATAGAAGTAGTTTTCTTTTTTCTTTATTATTTCTTTTTTTTTCTTATTACATGACCTGTACTGGTACCTTCCACCCTAAATTTTAGATTCTAACCCTCCTTGGCATAGCTAATTTAAAGTCCTTCTCACTAGTTTAGCAAGCCTGTTTACAAAGACATTCCAGTTCTGCTTTGTCAGACTTATCCCATCTGTGCTTAGTGTAGCTCTTGCTCTTCAGAGGGTCCTGCAGTCAATAGATGCCAAAGTCTTGCCTGCAAAACCGGCCATGCAGTGAGTTGCTAACCCACTTGATGAGCCTGCTTCTACTCAAGTGCTTTTGCTTTGCTGGCAGCATCAAAGAAACACCACCTGGGCCGTACACACTTGCTCCCAGAGCTTTCTAATCACTTTTGATACTCTCCAGGACTTCCTTGGCAGTATCATCGATGCCGATGTGGAATAGTAGCAATGGAACAGTCTGAAGGCCTGGCAAGCCTTGGCAGTATCTCTGCAGCATCCTGACCCCCAGCAGACACAAACCTCCCAAGACATAGGGTCATGTTAGTAGATGGGTACCTTCAGACCCTGCAAGAGGAAGCCTCCCGTACTGCTGCTTGCTTTTACTTTTTTTGCAGACGTGAGGTGCACTCTCAGCTGGCTCTGATGCATCCCTTGTTGGGTGTTTGTCCTCACCAGTGCCTGTTCTGCAGTTGCACATCTACAGGTGAAGCAGAAGCCTTCTTGCTGTTGTGAAAAGCCACAGCCTTCAGCTTTCTCCATCTTGACAGTCTTTCTCTGTTCCTATTCTGCTGTGGTCTCCAGCTGTGTCTCCTCCCTTGCTTTGTGTGGCTCAGGCTGTGGTCTCTGCAGATGCAAAGACCCTGCAGTTGCTTTACTTGAAGGCTCAGTGCTGCAAATAGAGTCCACTCCCCCTGGAGCTTGTCATGGATAAGGTATCAGCTGTACCACCGTGCCAGAATGTCTCCCAGCTGTCGGCCACTTAACTTGTAAATGCTATCAACACCAATAGAACCACCCTCACATGTAGCCATAGATTTAATCTTTAAATTTCAGGAAGTGTAGAAGACTTCTTTTTAATTTCTTTAGTTCAAAATAACACCTTCAGTAGTGATGTTTGAAAACTAGTAGTTAAATACAGATATGCATTACCTCTTTACCAGTGATGGTGTTTAAAAAGCCTAATGTCTCCCTTCAGGTGCTGGTCGCTATGTTCCTGGTTCAGCATCAAATGCAGTAGCTCCAGTGGGTGGAGTTGATCCATATACAGGTAAGAGATGATGCCTGCCAATGAAAAGCATCTCTGATATTTTGCTTCAGTTTTGCATTTGACATGGATTCTGCATTGATGCAAATTTATACTTAATTAAAAATGAGCTGATCGAAGCTGCTTATACTCTGGAAATAATTCAGAAAATAGGGATAACAGAGCCTTCCTTTACACATGGGAATCATGCACAGAAGCTTTAAAATGTATGATAATCTGGTTTTGAGAGGATTTTTGGTTCCTTAGTAGTTATGTTGTTGATCAAAGAAACTGATATCTGTACTTAATAGAAGTTACACAGTATCAACCACTGATTTCCCTGTGATTATAGGAAAATACTATAGGTCATAGATTAAAGCTTTTTATTGCTCTATTTCTAAAGAGATTTCAGGCTGCTGTTGCATGTGACATTAACTTGGTCATATCTGCAAGTCTTACAATATATAAAAACTTTGCCTATTCATTATGAAAACAATTAAAAGATAAGATTTTGGGGACAGCAGGGATCTTTGTTCTAAAATGACCCTTGTCTTTTTCATGTCTTAATTGCAATGCTCATTCCTATGAATGCCTGTATGTTTAGTTAATGTAATTCAGAACTCACTGTTAATAATGTACACTTGTACAGTAAATCTTTACATTGGGGGAGAACAGTTTGTGAAGTATTACTTTAAGCTTTAACCCTGAAATGTAAAAATAACATAAGGAATGACAGCTATTTGCATAAGCATTCAATTTTTTAAAATATACTTTTCTGAGTAGTGTCCAACAGGAGAGACCTGCTGTAGGATATTGTTCTATGTCAGACACTTTGGTACACTGTTGAACTTCTCATGTTCCCTTTTTGTAGGAATGGGTGCCTACGAGTCAGCTGCAGCGAAAGTTGAAAATATTTATTTTCCAAAGAAGGATGCTGTCACCTTTGACCAGGCCAATCCTACACAGATACTGGGTCTGTGTTTTAATTTCAAGGATGGTTTTAATTTTTGTCTATCTGAAGTAACTTCACTTTAGATCTTTTCAAAAAGCTAAGCGATTTTTCATAGCTTTCCTCTTGTTTCTTGGTTTTGACCTTTTAAAATTACATTCATCACTTTAATGGTGTAGGTATTTGAAGGCTTAGGAGTATGAGTGGATTTAACAAGAACTCTGTCTAATACAGGATATCCAATTTTTTCCCCTCTCAGCTCTCAGTTCAGTTTCTTTTTATCAAGCTGGTACATTTGAATACTATACTTTTGAACTTTGTGAAGTTGGCGTGGGTCAGCTTTCTAAGCCTGTTAAGGTCTCTCTGGGTCCTGTATTGCTCTTCTACATATTGTTCAGGTTTCATTTTCTGTTTAAAAATATCAGAATCTTCAGTCAGCCTTGTCCTGTTCCCCTGAGTTTTTTTTGTGTTATGGTATTTGTTCTGGGAGAAGAGAAGGGATTTACAAACTAGAATTTTTTTTTCTATAGGTTGTCACTAGTAAAGACATTTAGCTACCTCTTTTGCAAAGATTTTACAGTAAAAATTTCTCCAGAACTTACTAAGACAGAGAACAGTGAGACTGGCTTGTTACTGTAAAAGCTGGTCAGGAAACTCTCTAAGATTCAATCTGGAGTTTCCGAAAGCAAGCATTCTTTATTACAGCGCTGGATGCATGGGGAATAGCTCCACTTAACGTGCATGCTGTTGTCTGAAAACAAAGAATATATAGAATCATAGAATCATAGAATGGCTAGAGTTGGAAGGGACCTTCAAAGGTCATCTAGTCCAACCCCCCTGCAAGAAGCAGGGACATCCCTGACTAGATCAGGTTTCTCAGAGCCTCATCCAGCCTGGCCTTGATAGAGAGGTTATACCTATATATTCATTAGTTTCCTAATAAATCATTAGTATATTCATCACATTTCCTGGAACTATTTAGCATATTTAAATGTCCTTTGTGCATGCATAATAAAATGGGTCAGTGGTCCTCTGGGGGTCTCTGGTGGTCACAGGCGCCCAAAAGTCAGTATCCTTTAGTTGAACTCCTTGCTGGTGCATGCTCAATATACATCCTAAATCTGTTACCAAATATCTACCAGCTCAAATTGGTTCAAAACCCCTATCCTCCTTGCTCAGGCCTCTAACTCAGTCCTTGAGCAAGGAGCTACTTATCTAAGAAAAATACTGTTAGCAAGCTAAGTTCAGCAACTATTCAACTTGGAGCATCTTTAAACAACTTTCTCTTTTAGTCTGGTGGACCTTCTCTCTACACCCCTTGCTGAGAAGGAACATCTGTGAATAACTTGCTCTTTTAGTCTGGTATCAATCCCTCCTTTTCTTTAAGGGTGTTAGGTTCCAGCTGTGCCTGTACAATCCAAAGGTTACAGTGACTTACTCTATTCTCAAAAGAAAAATGTTAGTGAAACATTTTACTTACAATTTCATTTTGCTTAGAGGCTGACTTTCATTCTGCTATCTTGAAGTAAGGCAGAGACTTCTACTTAGTCATAAAAACATACTGCATCAGTTTATTTTTGTCCAGTAATCTTGAAGGACAGCTGTATTAGCCATAGCCTTAGTGATTTGTTTTGTTTTTGAAGCTTAGAATCTGAAAACTATGTTTAGTGAGTTTCGTGTAGTCTTGTAACAGTGCACGGTTAAATACATTTGTAAATGGCTAGACTGAGATAGATTTAATAGCTGTATGTTTTTTTCATAAGAGGCCCACAGTTGGTTTTTGTGTGTACTATAAAACTCATAAGGGTATACTAATGTAAAGCTGCCTGCTTGTGTGTTTATCCCTTATCAATTCTGGAAAACTGTTATTGGCAGGTGCTTAATTCTAGACCTATTTTAAGGAAAATGCTGTACCTTAAAATAATTTTTCCAATCTTTGATTTCTAAATTGCCTTAAAGTTTGAAAATGGGACATGTTACAGTAATATTTTGCTTCTGGCACCTAAAAATATAAAAACTGTGATCACACTAAGAACATATAGTTTCTTTGTTGTTTTTACTACCTAGTAATAGAAAAGAGGAGAAAGGGAATCATATTTCAGTCATGCAAACCAACGGTCTTGTCGTTTTTTTTCTCCATTTTTGCCTGCATCTAAGCTGAGATTTGAACTCTAAATCTCCATGTTGCTTAACAGTAGCAATCATTACAATAATTAAAAACAAAATTAGAAAGATGATAAAACTGGGAAAAGTAATGTGAAAACTCTAACCCTGCAAAAACAATTACAATAGTTGTAACTTGTTTGTAAAGCGCTTTTGTAGTATTTCATACAAGATCTGGATTTGTGAAGTTCTAATGTCAGAAAGCCATGCCTCTTCTGTTGGTCTTACAGGCAAATTAAAGGAACTTAATGGCAGTGCAACTGAAGAACATAGGCTTACAGAAGACGACTTGATAATGCTAGAAAAGTTACTGTCTGCAACATGCAACACGTCTGCAGAAACACCTACAGCACAGCAACTTCAGACTTTACGGAGAGCAGTTAACTGGCCAGAAGGTAGATACTTGCAATTATTTTTTTTGTACTGTCGTCTCATCAATACTTCACCATGAGCCAAAAGTCTTGTTATGCTGCCTGTTAACACAGAGTTTGTCCCAAAGAGTTTATAAGTCAAGCAGAAACCTGAAGGTGATAAACAGATGCTAGCAGCACTGATCTGTAGCAAGGGTAATGGCATGAATTGCAAAACTGGCAATTGCTTGTCAGATTTTCTTGTTGGCAGAACAGTAAACATAAAGGATAAACCTGACATAAACATCAGTCATGGTTATTTCATTAGCAGGAGCATCCTCAAGAAAAAGGTGTGAGGCTTGTTTGGAAATAGAGCAAAGAAGTGTGAAGTTGGAGTCCTGAGTTTTTATCAGATGAAAGATGAAATTATGGAGATAAATTATAAATCCTAAAGAGCTCCTGTTTAATACGGTAGAAAAGAAGTTACTGAAGCTAGGTTATGTGGTCAGAACAGCCTTAGTGAAATGACATTCTGAATGAAAGCGGAGCTGATATAATTTCATTTGATAATGTATTGTTTTCAGCCCTGATGGATTGGAAAGGTTAACCCACCTTCTGGAAAAAAATGATACGTTGCATATGCAAATATCTAAATATGCAGTTAAAAATGAACTGTTTTCTTGAAATTGCAGTTGAAGACTTATTAATGGGAAGAATATTTTGGTATTAAAAATTTATTTTCATTATGTAAAGTCACTTAATCGAACTTTTTTGCACAGCTGGAAGCTGGCAATGGCTAATGTCTTTATACCTTTCAGACTCTTTGTATTGTACAAAGCATTAATTCTCAAGATTCTGCATATCTGCAGGAAAACCTGCTCAATAAGTAGCTAAGCAAGTTCAGCTTTGAGTTGGTTATACGCGTGGGATACCAATATAAGACCCAAGAAGCCAGATATATTTGAAACTTGGTAAAGTGGGGAGGAACTACTGAAAAACTCTTAAGTTCAGTTTCCTTACAATGATTTCCAGCTGATCAGTTGAGGACTTTTTTTCTTCACAAATTATGTCTGAGAGTTGAAGGTAGTCCTAATTTTTTTTTTTCTCATTTTTCTTCCTCTAAGCAGTTTGTAGCTGTAGTAAACTGCAAGATAGGGAATGAGGACAAAGGGAAATGCTTGTCGTCAAGCATGTAGGGGTGTTCAGTCACTGAGAAGCTTTCAGAGATCAGTTACCATATTTTGCGCTTGCCTTCAGTGTTAGTGAGGTTTTAGGAAAGACTTTATGATTGTTTGCAAAGCACTGTTTATCTTAAGTTAAGGAGCATGGGTTTTTTTGTGATTAGTTAAAGTGTTACTAGAAGGGGTTTGTAAATACCTGTCTTTAAGAATTTCAGACAACTTGTGCTTTACCTCAATGTCTTCCTGCATGAAACTATTAATGTCTGTTGGCCAAGTTAGGGGTCTGTATCTGAAACTCATGAGCACATTTGCACATAATGCGACATTAACACTAAAATATTTGTTTTGTTTCTTAGATATTGTCTTTCCAGCTCTAGACATTCTTAGATTGTCTGTCAGGCATCCCACTGTGAATGAGAACTTCTGCAGCGAAAAGGATCATGTAGAATTTATCGTCCTTCTCCTTAAATTTCTGAACCCTAAAGGAAAGCAAGCAAACCAGCTCTTGGCATTAAGAGTTCTTTGCAATTGTTTTGTCAGCCAGGCAGGCCAGAAGCTCATGATGGAACAGAGAGATGAAATAATGACACAAGCAATAGAAACGAAATTGGGCAATAAGAACATCCACATTGCGCTTGCCACACTGATGTTGAACTATGCTGTATGTTTACATAAAGTCAACAACATTGAGGGCAAAGCTCAATGTTTATCAGTAATCAGCACAGTTATGGAAGTTGTTCAAGATCTTGAAGCCATTTTCAGACTGCTTGTGGCTCTTGGGACGCTAATCAGTGATGATACAAATGCTGTGCAATTAGCTAAGTCTCTTGGAATTGACTCTCAAATAAAAAAGTATGCCTCTGTATCAGAACCAGCTAAAGTAAAGGAATGTTGTAAGTTTGTTCTTAATCTGCTATAATTTTTTGTTTTTCTTAGCACTTGGGAGACACAATGTATGCAGGGGAAAAAAAAAGATGTTTCTGTTCATACTTCGTGACACTATAATGGAGAAAATACTGTGGATAAATTAAACTTGATTTGTTGCACGATACAGAGCAAATAAAACTTTTTTTTCACTGTTTGTCACTTGACTGCTTTTCTGAAGTCTATAGTGTGCAGGATCTTTGCAGGAATCCTTCTGATGTAGCTCAGATCAAAATAGATCACCAAGAAGTCGAGCCAACTCAGTACTTAAAGGTGATCAAGATGGAAATGCAGGAAGTGGCTGTGGTTCAGTGACTGTCAACTCCAACACTCACCTCAACGACATTTCTACGTTTCAGCACAGTCTGTTCCTTGATCATGCTTTTTGTCAGCAGAGAAGGAGCCCTGAGAACTGTTAAGTTCAGTGGTGCTTTTCACAAGCTTATTAGTTAATATTGCTTAATATTAACCCTTGTCAAATATCTTAGTAAGGAAATGACATTTACCTACTTTCTCCATCAGCTTTTTTCCAGTTCCTTTTTGACACCTATGTCTTTTATGGCTCTTATTGTTTTTAACCTAGAACTAGGTGAGTTTCTGAGGGGTAGAATCTTTAATGGCCATGTAGATGTTGTGCTTTGCTCATAAGTGCGTATCTTGTACCTTGTAAAATGGCTTGAACTTCCACAAAAGCTTTTACATTACTTTTAACTTGTTAATGGCAGGATTACTCCACCAGTTGTTAGCAAGTGTCTTACTCTACAGTATGTTGTAAAATGTTAGGCGATTTAAAAAAAAAAAGTAATCTTGAAGAGTGGGAGAGAAATTTATGTGCAGAGAAGAGACTGAGCAGCAGAAACTGGAGCAGGCTTAGGAGGCATGTCCTTAATAACATGCTTTAACTTTTGGTCAGCCCCGAAGTGGTCAGGCAGCTGGACTAGTCCATTGTAGGTCCCTTCCAACAACTATTCTATTCTAAACTGTCCAAATGTGAGGTCAAGCTTTATGAAGTAGTTTTAACATAGTAACTGGTGACTGTGAAAAGGGAAAATGCTATTTTACAACTATTCCAGCACACTGTCTCTCAGATTCTTAGTTGCACACTTGTACTGTTACACTTGTGTATGAATTTCCAGATACATATCCTTGTAGTCTTGATCATGGCCTTAGTCACAGTTTTTCTCACTTGATCCATTGCAGGTTCATGTACAAAGCAGTCCAAGAGATTATTCAGAATTTACAGTGTTTAACAATAGATCAATCCCTTCCTGGGAAAACATGTAAGAAGCTACCTTTACGAAATATGTCTGTGAAATAATGTGCCTGTCTGTTGAATTTTGGTTGCCTACTACACAATTGTTCTTGAAGCTTCAGCTTTTTAATGTTGTGCTCTTTAACTGTGTTTGTACATGTGCTATGTTAAGAAATCTATACTCCTCTAACTCTTTTTTGTTATTGTGGAATTGCTCTGTTACACATTACCTCTTTACGTGAAAATTGTCATGAACTTCCCAGACCAAAAATTAATGCTTATATTAATAAACATAGTCTGACAACTCCAAGAAATGGTATATTAAGAGATACTACAAAAGCCACTTAACTTCGCAGGGAATTGATGTGACACAGGAAAAAATCCTTCATCTGGGGACTGCAGCACTACGTGTTAGGCAAGATATACAAAACAGGCCAGGAATATTTGGATAGAAGGACAGCTGCTGCTACAGGGTACTGTGGTACCTGACCGTTTCATGATTCAGTGTTTTCTGTGGGAACAGAAATGTTTTCTGCGGGAACAGAGGGAGTCGGGGACACATTAGATTCCATCCCCACAGGAATGTCCTCGGAGGGCATAGGCAATGGAGGTAATGTGTAAAGGAGATAACGAAAAAAAAAAGTTACAACACACAGCAAAATCTTACAGTATGTTGTAAGATCTTGGACTAAGGTGGGTTATTTTTTAATTGATACAGAAGCATGTTGGCATTCTTATGCCTTCATGCATTTGTGCAGTACCTTTCAGTGAGGATTTTCTCAAGCTAGCAAAACCAGGTATGAGCAAAACACAGGTTGAGTGCAAAAAGGGGAGAAACTCAAATCTTGCACAAAGTAGTGGACGTTTTTTTTTTCTTCTGATGTGTAACAACTAAGTATCTTTGTCAGTCTTGAAAATGAATAATCACTATTGCTCTTGTTTTAAATGATACTGTTTTAAAACTCCTTTGTGGTACACCTAAGCATACATGTGCATAAACACACAAATATACATGAGCGTACTACAAAATCCGCTGCTGAGATTACCAACAACTAGAAGACCCTAAGGACGTCACCAGGATGAAGTTTCTGTTTCAGTAAAAGGATGTTAAATCTATGCCTAGGAAATGTGCCAGGCAGGACATCGACGGTTTACAATCTTTTGAGACCAGAGGACATTGAAAACAAGTATGTGCCTACAACAGAACTGACAGCTGCCTTGCTGTCTACAGCAATAAAACTCAAATAAGCTGATCTGTGTGCTAAGTGCTCTTGATTTGATTCATCAGCAGAATACTAAAAGTCTGAGAGATTTCAAGAGTCCCTGGAAGAGAAATTGTATTTTCTGCGAAGAATTCAAAGCCTCTCAGTTCTGTTGGTGTCTTTTTCTAAGCTAGGATGGAAGCTCTTAGAACAGTGAGCAGCATGCAATAGTACTTCATATTAAACCTTTGTTGTTAGGCCTGCCTTGGATTTTATGAAGTGGAAGTACTTGGGATCTACTTAGACCAGAACTCAGCAGAGAATATAAAATGCCTTACTAGGGAACTGAATGAGGAATCAAAGCTGACTTAGGTCAGCACAACTGCTCTACTTGCCAAGACAAACAGAGACTACAGTCACATAACCTAGTACACATGAATCAAAAGATTTCTGTAATTATTATTATTATTATTATTATTATGCACCTTGCTCTCATCAGGGCCTAATCTTAAACAGGGTGTTAAAAACTACTCAGGCTGCAGACAGAAATAGACTAACTTCAGTCCACAAATCTGTTTCATTAAAAGCACTCTACATGGAACTATACATTCATGAATCATTGGATGCAGTCATTTCTCTATAATGTAATATGCTAAAGTAATCTACTGTAGAAGAGTAGTACCACAGATCAGTACTAAGGAGGGAACTGTAAATGCTTTAGAAAATGTTATAACCTGCTGCTTCCAATTGTGCCAAGTTTTTTTATTTAAAAATATTAATTAATTGTCTTAGCTGAATTTGATCCCTTACTATATACTGTGATCACTTTCCTTTTCTTTTTTTCTCACTGTCTTTAAACTATCAACAAATCTTAAGTCTAGGAACAGTAGAAGTTTCCCACCTTTTCAAAATGTGTATGGAATAGACTGAAATTAATTGTTAATCAACAGGATGCCATACGTGACTGTTGAAAGCCCAAAGGAGTATCTGGGCATTTTCAGATTTCATGTGGTTCCAATAGATTTTTGATGTTTTTTCACTGTAGAGATTGAGCTTTCCACATGGGTGGGATTTTTTTCTTCTAGACTTTTCAATTGCAAAGATGAATTTGGAAATATGGGACAAGTCGCTGTTATCTGTATCAAACACAGGGAAAAAAGAAGTGTTAAGTATGAACTACCTCTTTTTGATAATCAATTTTGAACCCTAACTGTGACCACATAAATGTCAGTATTGTTAGAAATTGTTTTATCAACACACCTAGTTAGCTTCTGTACCACGTGCATAGATGCTGCATTCACTGAAAACATAGTCCACATTAAAAAAAAAAAAAAGGTGCAGGTTTCGTGTAAAAATAGAAGCTTTGGCAGTTATTAGGTATCTGAGGATTCCTGATTCGTCTTTAACTCTTGTCCTGTTTGCACGCGTAAGCATATACTGCTTAACCTTTTGCTTTCCATATAGTTGCTCAAGGGATCTCATTTTCATGAGATCCTCATGCCATCCTCAGAGTACATCTCATTTTGTGATGATCAATATCAGGATCTATTCCACCCATCCAGGTAGGCTAACAACATAGACTAACCAGGATCAACTCTGACCCTGTGACTGCCCGTTAGTCCGCAGGAACTCATGCTTACTGAAAAAAGAACAGATGATACTTAATGAATTATTCAAACCATACTGCTTTTTATCACCACTGGCTTTGTACAACTTGCATTTGGTGGACGTCTACTTAAATGGAGCAGTACCACCAATGCTCTCTGGAGATCCAACACAATGTGGAATATATCAAACTGGAAAGCGTTTGAATCTGGGGAAACAAACAGACCCAGATGAATGGACATTCTGATGCACTAAATAAAGAAGAAAATTGTTGCATGTCTCTGCACAGAAAAGGAGGTTCGTAAGACAAATTATTTCTGTGTAATGATGGACGTTTGTCTACTCTGGTCTTTGTTTTCAGCTAACTTTCCTCTTTAATTAGTATTTGCCTCTACATGGTGGCTGAAGGCTCATCAGCGTATTACTGAGCTGCAGAGTGCTCATCTGCCTTCAATGGGCTTCTCTGCTGTGGTTCCTGCTTGTTTCCATCCCATGAAAAATAGTTTGTGTCACACTTTTGCAGTCCTCATGAAATACCACAGGAAACGAAATTCATTGTTGATATTAGCATTCACGGGGATATGCATATTTCATTTTTTAAATTATGGATATTTCCATGCTTGAACCATTTTTAATGGAGCGATTGGGGGGGGGGGGGGGGGGCCG
>WHYT01017497.1:793561-805017 GCA_009806455.1 Tetrax tetrax
TTTTTTTTTTTTTTTTTTTTTTTTTTTTGTTAAGACTTAATTTACAAGCTTTTTAGTGTTGCAAAATACATGAAATGTTCTTTGTCTGAGAGAGGTGTGGCAGGGTTAGTGCTGCTAGATTTCAGGAACATAGTTCCATGGCTGCAAGGTGTTTCGAAGCTACTGTTGAGACATGTATTTATGACCATTAGTTACAACAGATTGAGAGAAGTCTTGCTTATATGTAAATAAAATAATGATTTGAGATGGTAAAAACCTAAAAAGGAGATTATTTTTTAATTGTAAATTAATGAATAAAATACCAAAATAAGGAAAGCAAGTGGGATTCACTTTTTTTTTTTTTTTTTTTTTTTTTTTTTTTTTTTTTTTTTTTTTTTTTTTTTTTTTTTTTTTTTTTTTTTTTTTTTTTGTAATACAACGTAACTGAAAAATGCCAACCGTATGGTTAGCAGAGTTTTTGGTCTTGAATAAGTCTAATTTTAGAACATCTACTTTAACTGGGAAAAAAACCCCCTCTTCTGCTGATTACAGTAGAATTAGTAATTGAGAGTAAGCCTAACTATATAGTATTAATTATATCACCTGCTTAAACTTTCATATTTGAAACTGTGTATATCTAGGCAAGATTGGAGCTGATTCTGATACTGACGAGGAGGCAGATGGAGGAGACAAGACTGGAGGTGAATCAGTCAGTCAGTGAGTAAAAGACAAAACACTTAATTTATAGAATACTGAATATAAAAGAATACTGAGCAATACAGGGATTTTTCATGAGAAATGATCAGATGTAACATTGAAAGCCCCCTTAATTGTGTGATTACTTTAATTGAATGACAATGAGTTGTGACTGCTAGCAAACACAAAACATATAAACATAGTTGTGTCACTTTATAACATTAAATGTCTCTTGAGCACATAACTGAGTTTCATGGTGGTATTATCACCAACATCAGTTCCTCAGTTGAGTTGTGGTTACTGAACATGTGCACGATCCTAGCCTGCAGCGGAAGTGAGGTAATATTATTTAGGTTAACCTTTGAGTGAGCTAAAGCAGGTTGAGTAACTTCTTTCCACTTAGGTCAGTGACCTGTTAGGGGTATTTTTGACTCAGCTGAGATGTATCCGGTCTCTTCCACCCTTCTTTCTGGTCCTTCATTCCTGCCCCAGCTGAAGCAGCGCTGACACTCACCTGTTCCCGTGTTCTCTGTTAGGGATGTTGTAGAATGTGTAGAGTTTCAATAACAGAGACTTCTGGTTTCTTATTCTTAGGTTGACGTCTGTCAGTTTTATAAAGGCAAACAATTTTTAACCTTTTCTTAAAATACTTGTCTGGTTTTTTTTAAAGACAAGTCTTGTGTAGTATGCTATTAAGTCACTTCTACAATGAATGAGGGAACTCTTTCTGACAATTTCGATAGAAGTAGTGAAGGGGAAAATAAAATTACTAGTTACCACCCAAAATGTACGAAATTTTCAGTCAAATTTGCTTATAGAAGGCAAGATAAAAAGCTTTTCTGTTTTCATTGCTGCCTTGATTACAGGTAGTCCACAGATTTAGTGCAAATTGTCATAGTTCAGCCCCGATCAGGACCAGACTACACAGTCTCTCTCTCTCTCTCTCTCTCCCCACCCTCCAAGAGAATAGGGAGAGGTAATAGAAGGGAAAAGGCTTGAGGTTTGAGATAAGGACAGGGAGAAATCCCTAAAGTCACCGTTACGGGCAAAACAGGCTCAACTTGGGGAAAACTATCCATTCATTTCTAAAATCAAAATAGGAGAAGGAGACAGAAACAAGATAACCTCCCCCCACGCCTCCCTCTTCCCAAGCTTAACATGATCTCTACCTCCTTCCCCCGCCAAGGGGCACAGGGAATGGGGATTACAGTCAGTTTATCACGTGTTGTTTTACGCCGCAGCTTCATCGTCGGGGGAAGAACTCCTCGCATTCCTCCCCTGTTCCATTGTGGGGTCCCACCCATACGCCACAGTCCTTCGTGAAACTGCTCTGGTGTGGGTCATCTCTTCCACGGGGTGCAGTCCCTCCAGAACAGCTGCCCCAGCGGGGCCTCCACGGGCCACAGCCTCCTTCAGGCATCCACCTGCTCCGGCGTGGGGTCCTCCACAGGCTGCAGGGGGATCTCTGCCCCTCCATGGACCTCCATGGGCTGCAGGGGGACAACCTGCTCCACCATGGTCGTCACCACAGGCTGCAGGGGAATCTTGGCCAGGAGCCGCATTACTCCTCCACTGACTTCTTGGCATCTTCTGATGCTTCTTCTCCACTGACCTTGGCATCTGCAGCTGTTTCTCTCACAAAAGAAATTCTTCACAACAGGCTGGCAGAAGCCTCTCAGGATCTCTTCACATCATCCATCTCATCTCCTCTCCACCTCTTGCAGCCAGGCCGGGCTGAGTTGGGCCCAGTCACCGCCTGGCGAGAGGCCAGAGGGTGAGGCCTGCAAGGCCCCAGAGGCCTGCGCCTCCCCCTCTGCGCCTCTGCTCCCGCTCAGCTGCTTCACATCTTCTCTTTTTTTTTTTTTTTTTTTTTTAAATTAGTGGATATGTGAAGGCACTTAACCCATTTGCCCACAGCAAGTAGGAAGGTTTCAGGAAAACAACATCTATAGAATCTCAATTGCAGTTTGGAAGTCTGTTGTTTTTACACAGTACAGTTAATATTCCAGGCATAAGCAGTGAGTAAACCAAAATGAGTTGGTACTGTCTACCTTTTCTCATAGCTGTGTTGAAGTACAGCAGAAATAAAACTGACCAAGTTATTTAACCATTGCTGTAGTTGCCAAAAACTGACAAAGCTAGGTCACCTTACGTTGCTAATGAGAAAGATGTAAGCAATAACTGACAGCAGAATGGGGAAGAAATTGTGTTTAAAAAAAGTAAAAAGAACTAAGAGACGTTGGTCAGAGTTATAGAGCAGATTACTTCCTTTAACGAAAAGAAAAGTTGAGGTGCCCTTATTTTTTGTATCTCTTCTTAATCCTGATGGTTTAACATTTCAGACCCCTCCAAACTGGCCAGGCAAGATATGCTGGTGTAGGAATTGTGCTATTTCCTCCCCTTTCAATGCAGTGGGCTAAAAAATAGTATGCTACACACAAGGTTACTGTCTCAGAACCTTGGCTCATAGGTTCAGCTGTGTGTTAGCTTAAACAGAAAACAAAATGGGGAAGCTGTTTGGATGATGAAGAAATAAAGGGGTAGAAAGAAATAGGTGAAATGAGGAAAATTAAGATTTTATATTAGTCATTAAGCCTAGTGCTCAGTAAGTAGAACAGTGTTATGCTTTAACAACTGTAAAATGTCACAAGCCTTTTTTATTAAATAGGTCTAATCTTTGGGCATTTAGGTTAACTTTTTTGAATCCTATGTGTAAATAAATGTAAGTTCAATTTTGCAAAACTTTAGAAAACTGTTTCAGCCAGAACAGCAACAAATCAGTCAGTAGGCAGGGAGGCTAAGGATGCAACAGTGAAGAAATAGTGAAAACTGCATTGCTGAGCTGAACTTTGCTTCTTTGTAATCACTAATATGTTTTAAGTTATCATCTGAGTTTATTTAAATATGGCTGAAGTCATCTGCCCTGGGAAAAGAAAAGACTTCAGAATGAAAAAGACAGTTTCTTTGTTTGTTCTCCCTGTTGATGCTTCATAGTTTGTCTTCATTACTTTTCTTGTAATTACTTCATTACTTTTCTACTCTTCTAAGTGACAACTTTTTTTTCTGCATTCTGTTAATGATGCAACATGAAAGCTTTTTTTTTTGTTTTAAATACAACTTGTCATAGTTGTTTTTATGGACCTGTAAATGTGGGAAAGGAAAATGTTAATAGCAAGTCTCAGTGTCTTAAAAAATTTGTTAACCGATTGGAAATGTCAGTTTGTTTCTTTGATCCTTGTTCTTTTTAAAAAAAAAAAAAAAATCAACAAACTTACTCTTCAGCAATATCCATATATCAATAGAAATCCAGAAAGCTTAAATCAATATACCTGAAGAAATGAGAAGTGTATCAAAATATCCATTCTTAGAAGGAGATAGTTTGTACTGTGTCTTTTTTTTTTTTTTTTCTTTCCCAAAATATGCAAATACTTATCTGTCTCTAGAGACCTGCATCCTGTCTGTACATTCTAAAAGTAGCAGAGATCTAGACAAGTTTCTCCAGGTACAGGAAAGATTGCAAAATTCAGACCTTTATCTGAAACTTTTGAATGGTATTGCATCTGTAACTGTAAATTGAACCTTCCTTTTTCTGACTCACATATCCTCATTCTGCCACCAGAAGCGGAAATCCTGAGGCTTTCCCTACATTTCAGCTCTGTAAAAGCTTCAGGTGCTTCCATTAGCATGTGGAACACAACTCTGTTATTTTGTCACCAGCTTCTTCTGAGTTAAATACTAGGAGTCCTGGAATAAGCACGCAGAATAATTGAAGAAGCAGGGCCTATGTTTGCCAGTAACTGGAAACTGCTGCTTCATTACTTGTGAGCTCTCTGTACATTTTTAACTGTGCAGTTCTCAGATTTTTGTTGTTTCTATGTTACTGTCTGCAACGGAATACTATTAAACCAAGAGAATTGCTGTATACCAAACTTCCAAATGATGACAGATATTTAATTGAAAGCTTTGAGTTAGCCAGTAAATGTCCTGCAAAACCAAGTAGGCAGTCTTCCAACCTCATTCAAAAGGTATTAAAATGTTCTTGAACTATTTCTTTCCTGTTCCCTGAACTGGCTCTTTAAATACCCTCTAACAGAAGGACTGAAAGTAAATTATTTGCTAGAAGTAATAAAACACGTATTAAAACAACAAGCATGGTAATGCCATTATAGTGATCATATGAGTGTGTATAATGCGAGTAAATGATCTTTTGCTTTGAAAATCTGATGTGCT
The DNA here is from genome assembly GCA_009806455.1 of Tetrax tetrax. NCBI lineage: Eukaryota > Metazoa > Chordata > Aves > Otidiformes > Otididae > Tetrax > Tetrax tetrax. The sequence goes on from WHYT01017497.1 coordinate 798,467, forward strand.
TATTATTTTGCACTGTGTGGCAATTTGCAGTTTAATATTTGCTCTTCCAAGAGTTTATAGGCTTTTTACTGCTTTGCAGTCATAAGCACAGTTTTTCTTGTTTTGTTTTAGAAAGGTTAGGAGTTTAAAGACTTACCTTGTTTTAACATGTTTTGCTCCGGGGTACTGGGCTGTTCACAAGCGTGCGATTGCCGTCTGATATTTACACCTCTAGGACTATTTGTTTATCTTCAACATTTGGAAACACTAGAAGAATTGACTACACAAGTCACTGAACAGATACATAACCATTTGACATTTGTTCTCTGTCTTCTGTTCTTGTGGTGTCCTCAAACTGCATCTGTAATCATACTGATAGACCTTTCATGGTTCATTAAACTGTTTGATTAGCATCTGTCATTTGGGATACTTTTCCTGAGGAGCACTGCTTCATAAGGACTTTTTTCCCTTTTTTTTTTTAATTGCTTGCTATTAATTATTTTAGTTCTCATTTGTCATGGAAAACTAGCCTTGGACAGAAATTTACAGGAAGCTTGCAAGGATTTGAGACTTCCGAAAATGTTTTTTAGACTTGAAACTGCAATGGGAAATTCTAATGTAGGAAGATACATCATCTTTATGTCAAGAATAGCAGAGGTACCGATCTTAAGCCTCACTCCAGAGATTTAGGTGAATGTTTCTTAACAACAATTAAAAGCACTGTAAGGAAAGTATCACATGACTGTATCTCATGTTGTCAGACTGTCTTCTAGTCCAGTACATGAAGATATTTTTTTCTGTTACTTTTCCTCCTGGTCTGCAGCCCCAGTTACTGCTGATCTTTGGAATCCCAGCTGTTGCAGTGCTATTCTTAGTCCTTAGCCATCCACCTCTCTGACCAGTACCCCTTTTCCTAACTTGTGCTTCTGTCTTACCTCACTCTGCATAATCTGCTGGAGTCGTGGTACCAAATCACCCTTAAACCCAGATTTATTTCACAGCTGTGCAGATTCCTGAAACTAATAGGTTCTGTACAGAATCCATGTGTGTGAGCCCAGGTAAGCGTTGCATTACTGCAGAGCATGCCAACGTGAAAAGCTAGCATAGGGCAAATTTAAATTTACAGCATTTGTCACAAACAAACTCTTTCTACTGAAAAGAACATACTGTGCAAATGTTATTCTGTTAAAAAAAAAAAAGCTGAGTTTATATCTTGAAAGAGTGACTTTGAACTTAAATGTCATCCTGAGGGAGAAGTGTCTTTAAAGACTGATAAAAAGAGGGAGCTCCAAATTGCTGTCATCACTGACTAGCATATCATGAAGGAAGGCATTAAAATTTTATACTGTGCTTAATTTTAGATTAGCATATCTTCTGCTCCCATTGTTTGGAGTAATGACGCTGTGCTACCCTTTCTTAAGTCTATACCGAAGTAGAGATAATTAGAAAAAAAAATATTTCTTGCTAACAAGCAAATTAAACAAAGTTAATGTAACTGAATTGTGAGCTGAAATGCTTCTGCCTGGCCACAAGATGGTGCAAAATGCCCACCTATCGAATGAAGTAGTGCCAGTTCACCAGCAATACAGTCCTATCTAATCAATTCTGAAAGAGTTAAATGTGCTATAAAAGTACTTTTGGGTTTTAAAAATTCTTTTGTGGACAGTAGATAATAGCTACACATTCTCCTTAATCAATTCTTGTATGCAACCATACACATTTATATTGCAATGGGTACAAAAAGTGGGAGAAACAGAAGAGGCTACTGATTTGTAGCCTTTGCTAGAATAGAAAAGGAAATAGTAATCAAAATAACTCTGTCTTTCAGACTAAGATGGCTACAGGAATTATGGTGTTCTCCCTTCTGACATAGCCATTGGACACCTGAAAAAAAAAAAATCTGTATTTGAGAGCATGGGGAAAATAGATCTGTATTCAATTTTAGGAAAAGCCTTCAGGCCATTACTGAAAAATAAGTTGTAAAAGTCATTATATTTACATCTCTGATACCAGAATACTGCTATCCTTTTTATAGTGGTTTGCTCCCACAGGCAGGGTTGTTGCATGGGTTCCATATTGCTATGTATGAAACCAGTGCCACGCTGACATTCAGGATAGGGAATTGGCAATCTTACTGTCAAAATGCGCACTAAACATGGCAACTGAACTCTTCCTGTGATTCTGGTTCCTTCTGCCTTCCTTCTTCCTATATATTTCACAGTATTTTCACAGTTTGTATAAAGAGTGCATATGAAACATGTGAAGGACATGAATGTTCCACAGAAGTATCTCTTCCTTATCCCTTATATAAAGCAGTTGAAACCTTACATGTCAAGGGTAGAAATTTTTAAATAGAAGAAAGAGAAATGCAGGTACTGAATGCACTTTAACAGTTGAGTTGCATTTCATTTTAAAAAGTGTCCCTTTGTGAAACTATGAGATTGTGATGTAGGAGAGGTGGATGGTGGTGGGGTCATGGTAATTTCCTGAAAGTAGCCTCTTAATTTCAAAGGAAAACAGCAAATAGTATCTGGATGCAACCAAAATTATAGTTTTTCATATAATTTAACTGTGTAACATTTTATTTTGAGTTTTAGAGGAAAAACGCCTAATGTTAGGAGAAATCTACCAGTAAGAATTACTATTCTGAAAGGCTAGGGTTTAGTGGAAATAATTACTTTATTCTTGTGTATCACTAGACGAAGAGAAAAAAAAAAAGCTCATTCTGAAGTGCTTAGATTAGCACTTTTTGCCTTTATTCATACTGTAGCTGGCTTATTGGCCTACTACCACATAATTTCGTTAGTTAAAGTAAATGTTTCTTAGAAAAGTTGTCTTAAATTATGAAAGCCATAAGTTAAAATGTCATCTTATTTGTTTCCAGACAAGACAACAGTATAGACTCTACTTCTTCTCTGAGAGAAGACAACAAGCTGGAAAGTCAGGAATCAAAACAAGGTATGTAGAAGAGAAAGCTGAAATTTTGTTTTGTTGATGTTGGGCAGTGACAAATTCCAGTTAACTGATAGCTCTCTTTTGAACAGTAGGTGCAATCACAGAGAAGCATCCTTTTAGAAATCAGCTGGTGTAGGGTTACAACGTCTCCCTTGAGCCTAGTTCCAGAAAAGAAGAGGGGAGTGTTGAAGAACACATTGTAGGAACTTTGGCTTCTTTATTCTGTGACACTGGAGAGTTTTTTGTGGATAGAAGCTAATTGCAGCTCTTCAAAGTTCGCTAGTTTAGCTTCTGGAACACGGCCGAACTCTTCCAAGACTCATTTGGCTCTTCATAATCTAGTTTTTCACCTGAAAAGAATCTTCAGTCATTTCAATTTCTTGGTATACAGGTGATTGCTAATACTGCTATTACCATTTGCTGAATTCTTCGAGAGTCAGTTTTACTTTCTCTTGAGATGAGAGAGAAAATTAAAATACACACACATCCACAGAAAAAAAAGAATAATTCCCCACACCAAAATCAAAATAATATCCTCACAACACTAACAGTGAATAGACAATTTACACACAATTCACCACTTGTCCCTTCACCACATTAGAACATAAATTCCCCATAATGATTTCGCTCTTTTATCTAGTTCAGTCCCTGTTTTGCCCATTACTGTCTACAGTACTCCATTCTGACATTGGTAGAAGTCCAATATAATAATTATTTGCCAAAAGACTGCTTATAGTTTTATCTTTTTGTTCCATCATGATATATGATACCTTGCTTTGTTTAATTGTGTCAGCTGAGGTCCAAGTGAATGGTGCTTAGCACCCACCACTCTTGATAACTGGCATATTGTACTTAAAGTCAGTGCCAGTGGAAGTACACTCTCAAACTTTTGAGTCTCTGAGGACAAATGTTCTGTCATGTATATTTTCTCTTTTTAAATGTGAAAATGTCGTGGGTGAGATGTTCAGGTACTACAGTGATTGGCAGAATAGAAAAAGCTAGTAAGTTAGTGGTACAGATTTGAGTATCTGCTGTGTAAAAAAGCTGTTTTCTTAACCTGCAGCAGTATTTGTTTTATTCCAGTCATTAAATCAGCACCATATAACAACTGCTAGTATTATTTTGTGCTTGCAGCACTAAAATTGTAGGTGTTTTTGTCTCAATCTATTTTCATTTGGACTAGCTTAACATCAGAAATATCTTTTCCAATTAAAGAATGTTGTGAATTCTTATAAGCTATATTTGTCTTCTGCAAAGATCTAACATTATTTGCTTCCCACAACTCCTATTTCACATTTTGGAATGTTATCTAAAAGATATCTCTTAGAATAACTTTGTGAAATGTGTTTTTCTGAGGTGATTAGTGAGGAGAATTAAACAGAGAACAAAAAAAGTCAATAAAATCATCAAAACTTTTAGAAGCAGGCTATGTCTTTGTGAGGAATGCTTTAAATATTGCTTGTTATACTATGTGGAGTGACCTTAGAACTGACAGATTTCCTGCAGATCTCTTCCACTTTTGTATTATCAAAGGGAATTGATGACTGTTGCAGGTGATTGCTTCATTGTTGTTTTTTATGACTTAACCAACCATAGAATCATGATGGCTTTGGGCTGTAACAGTGGCTTCGCTCAAGATTTTAGCCTTAAAGAGCTTTTGAGAGTATCAGTATAAATTTGAAAATATAACTCTAATCATTCTGCTGAGCTGCAGCCTGTGATGCTATGAGAAAAAACAAAAGAGAGAATGAGAGAATAAGCAAAAGTAAATTAAAAAAAATTAAAAAATGGAATTAAGTGTACTAAAATGAATTTTGCAACTGTGGCTGAAGGAAAAAGTAAAGGTTATCGAAATGAAAAAGATAATGAGAAGTCCTGGTCATGATCTGTATTACTGGGTAAAATTACAACTGCAAAAGAGGGAAGTAAAGCCCGTTAGCTAACTAAACGTTTAGGCCAATGAGCTTGATGACCACTGTATATACAGTTCCAAATTCTGAATGGAACCCAAGGTGGCTTTGCCCAGCTTCCTAGTCCATACTAATTCTGGGACAGAATTGCATTTTGAAAACTAAGTTTACTTTAAAGATAATAAACAAGAATCAGTTTTACGCTGCAGAGGCTTCCCTGTGATATAAAACCTTATGACATCTTAATTAGGGAAATAGATCATGTATCTCCATGGGATGGAATAAATTTTCCTGGTACTGCTGCTTTGCTATACAGCATGTTCTTCTAAATTGTTATACAAATGCATTAACACTTGTCTAGATTAGATCAACTTTAAAAGTTGGAGGAGAAAAAGAAGAGGAATTAGTTGTCTTAAATTTGTAGATCTTTTTGCCACTCTCTTAGTCTGCAGAGAAACACTTTAAGCAGAAGCGATTTTGTAAGTTGAAAGAAAAATGGTTCTGACTATGATTGTTCCATTTGTGTTACAGGCAAGGGAGAAGACAGTGATGTCCTCAGCATAAATGCAGATGCATATGATAGTGACATAGAAGGCCCGTGCAATGAAGAAGATGGCCCAGATGTGCAAGAAAGCACTGTCAGAAGTGGAGCTGGTCAGATAGATGACCTTCAGAAGGACATTGAGAAAAGCGTGAATGAGATACTGGGATTGGCAGAGTCCAGCCCAAAGGAGCCCAAAGCAGCAACCTCAGCAGTTCCTCCATCAGAAGATGTTCAGCCATCAGCACAACAGCTGGAGCTTCTGGAGCTCGAGATGAGGGCCAGAGCTATTAAGGCTCTGATGAAAGCTGGCGATGTAAAAAAACAACCCTAAGATTGTTTAGATTTAATTTTCACTATTTGTTTTGAAAGGATGTGATGTCTGTTCTCTTCAGTGCTGAAGTACATTTGGGTTGGGTATGACATTCCTCATTCAAACCCTGCTGTATATCCTGGCCTGTGTCTTAAGCCATTGATAGGTGGCTTCATTGCCTTTGGCGTGCTGCTTTCATGACATGCACAGAGTGGTTTGATGCTTCACTGAGATCGTGTCTCTGTGCTGGGTTATCTACTCAAGGAATAAATACACTGTGTAGACCTGTGGCAGGAGCCTCGTGCCTTCCAGAAAGGTTAGGAGAATCTTTGTAAGCGCATGGTTAGAAATCAGCAGCTATTTTATTTATTAGCAACTTGTTAAACTACTTGAAAAACTTGATTTATATGTACTTAATTTAAAATACCATTTTGAAGAGGTCTTTTGTCATGTGACTGCCTTCAGCATTCTGTGATGAGATTTGAGATTGCTTATTTCTCCTTCGGGCCCAGCTCATCATAACGTACCTATTCTAGTTAAAATGAATGGTGATTCACCTAAAAGCACACTTAATTTTTAGAAAGTTGAATTTCTAAAGGGAGGGATTTTTTTTGTTTTCAAATAAACAGTTGAACTGTTGTTGTTTTCAGTGTTATGAAAGTGCCTGAAAGTGACAAATAACAGAGTTTTTATATTGTTGGTCATTTAATTTTGACATTCTTCTCTGCTGTTTATCTTCTGTGTCATAACTGAAATAAAGAAAATAAGAGGTTTTTTTCCTTGTCTATGAAGGTTTTTTGTTGAATATGTGGCATAATATCTAGGGCAACTCAGCAAATTAGACTTCTTAGAA
>WHYT01017497.1:805037-873395 GCA_009806455.1 Tetrax tetrax
TTTTTTTTTTTTTTTTTTTTTTTAAGAAAAGCAGGTAATGAGAGACAGTTGGCAAAATCTAGATATGCTGTCTTGTTCTTTGTAAAGTCATAAGCTAGTGGAACTATTTAGACTGTAAAAATGTTTTACTGCTGCTGTACTTCTATCCTTAGGGCACTGAATACCTCACTTTGCCTGCTCACCTTGCAAGTGATCCTGAAAAAGCTCACCTGCAAGGATATTTACTTCATAGTCTTGCTGTGCAACGCTGTATATCTGGACCAATAGGAAATCTTGTTCCTTATTGTTTGCCTCTCTTCTTTCACGTCAAGGTTCGTTTGCCAATTCTGCGATCAGCCATAGCACTGATGGGGTTTGGAGAATACCAAGCGTTATGAATAAATAAAAATCAGTCCTTAACATTGAGGAAAAATGTACAGCATGGTAAGAGCTGATTATAGGACACGTGTTTCTGGACCAGTGTCTTTCCTTTTTTTACTGGTACTCCCAGAAACAGTGGTTTTATCACCTGCAGAGGTGATTCCTTGGTGACTGCGTCCTCCTGTGTGTTTCCCATGTATTTCTGCCAGCCACTGAACAGCAAAGGGCTACCTCGTGCAGAAGCCATGCTTTGCTAGGGCATAACTTAGAGTGTCTTAGGCAAGCTGAATGTAAATCAGGTTTAATTAGAAATATATTTCTTACGCCACCGGGAGAACTGGTACAGTCAAATGTACAAAGTCTATTCAGTGCTGTTGCAGAACAATACATTTGCAATTGTTTGGCAGCAAAGAAATACTGCTAGAAGTAATGATAAACTAGAACATTGTTCTCTTCTGCTACCTACTTGCTAGAGGTATATGGCATTTTTTTTCTGAACTGAGCTTAATTTTCCTATTGGTTTTCCAGGTCACCTTATAAAAGTTCATTTTGTAGTGTGTTGAACCCTCAAAGGGTGTTATTTCAAGGTCTATATCAAGAAGTTGCATATGTTAACTTTAACGTGTAGTGTGACAAAGATGAAACAGGTTAGTATGGTTGTGACAGAGAAGATTTGTAATTACAGCCCAGTTTAATTTGAAATTTAAAAGAAGAGAAGGATTCCAAGAAAATTAAATTAAAAGAGAGACTTCATGTGATTGATTACACAAGTGCAGCTTATTTTTTAAGATATTGTAGAGTTGCTGCTTAGGTTAAAAACAGTTAATCTAAATTATATGGGTTCCTGCATTGATTCATATCACTACACACTTAAAAAAATCCAGTGTATCTAAAATATTCATTATACAACTGTTTTGTTGTTCACTTTTAAATATCTCTTTGATTTTTTTTCCTTGAAAAATAAGTTTAATATTTCACTTGGAGGAAGAGGCAATTTGTATGTAAAATGCAGTCATGAATTATTTATGAAATCTTAAAATAATTTTACTGGTTTCTGATCAACCACTTTGTTGTGAAAAAGTATTATACACTGGGTGTTGGTCAGCAAGAGGAAAAAGATAGTGATTACATTCTGGACTGCAACAGAAATATTTTCTAATGAATTTTGGCTGTCCTTACAGATGAAGAACAATGCTTTTTTCAGGAGGAGAGTTGATTGTGTTTGTATTGGGTAAATAAAAAGGTGTGACTCCCCAGAAAGCCAAAAGTATCTATTATTTCTTTTAGAGGCTTTGATGTTATTTTAAGGGTGATTTTGTAAAGAATAATAATTAGACTTCAAATGCCACTTTTGAGAGACAAATCTCAGGCATTTCCTCAGAAGCGAATTAGTTTTCTTTGTAACACCCTTTTCATTACAGTATTTGCTCTCAGAAAAATATTTTCCTTAAGAGACGTAGTGCATTGTGCAACTTTTTTTTTTAAACTATAAAACATGTTCTTTGCTGTTTAAAATTATGGTCATTATTAATTGCCCTGAACAGAAGTTTTAATCACTGACTTCAGGTTGCTTCTGAATAGGTACAAAGGTAGCGTGTAAGGAATCAAATGATCTGTGCAGATGATTTAAGATGATGGTGTCCTAACCGGCTACTGGTGAAATGCCGTGTTAAACCCGAGCAGTATGCCACTGCACTGTGAATCTCTCCAAGCAGAGCAGCTGGACAGCCCTCTCCTGCAGTGCTGTCCGTATTTGAGGGAGCAGGGTTTCACAAACAGCAGCCACCGTAGGGGAACCCTGTAATGCGACAAAACATCTCTTCACCAGCAGATTCTTTACACAGTCAGAGCTTTAGAGATCATAATGGTTGCTTCATTATTACTATTATTTTTAAAATATTAGTCTACAAAAATGCTTATCTTGACTAAAGTTACTTCATTTTCATTTGTAGATAAATCATGTCAAGAGCTTGCTAAAACACCAGCAACTGGAAAAGATTTTGTGCATATAAATGTGTAATAAGTTGTATGGCATTTTACATGCCCATTTCAAAATTCCAAGCACTGATTTAGCTTTATGAGATCACTAATGTTGGTAAATGTGCCCTTTTCACATTGAAGATTAATTGTGAAACAGGTCCTTTAGTCAGGAAGGGAGATGAGGTGGTTAATTGATGCAGAAACATAAGTAACAGCAGCACAACTTCAGGAGCATAGACACCAAATTAAAAACTGATTATGAAGTCCTGCAGTTTAGTCCCAGGAATATACACCTTCACGTTTATGGCTAAGTCAATCTGCAATATATGGAGAAAGAAAAAATGTTTGTTGAGTTTATTTATCCAAATGTTAAAATACTGGGATTTTTTTTTTTGTCAAGTTTCATGTTTCTTGGGCTTTTCTTGGCATCAGTAATAATATATGTAAACAGAATATATAGAAGGTGAAGAAAAAAATCTGAAGTTTGTAGAAAGACTTAGCCACATACTGTAGTCAGAGCATCAGTGTAAATATTGCATTGTTATTAAGTTAAAAGCACAAGTAAACATCTCTGTTAAAAAAAAAAAAATATTAAAAAAGCATATTCATTGAGTGCATCATTGCTTTCTTAAGCATGTGGCAAAATAGCATTTGTTTTCATGGGATCTGTCTTGATTATGCAAAACTAAATTTTTGCATTTTATATTTATGGTTCTGCAAAGTTGTTCTAGATGAGTGCTGTACACTGTGAACTGTCGAATGAATACATTATCTTCCAGTCAGTCTCACTTTACTTACAAAATCTCAGCTTTACTTCCCTGGAATACTGTGTGCAGTTCTGTGTGTCTGTATTGAAGTTGGGAGTGGAAGAAATGCAGACTAAGACTTCTGAGGTCACCAGAGGAACAGAGGACATGAGACATAACTAGGAAAGCTTATCTAGTCTAAACGTGTTGAAACTTGCCTGTAAAGGCAGGCAGAAATGGAGTACTGGGAAAGACGTTGAGCTGAATGTGAATACTGGTGAGGAACTATGAACACATTTTGGTTAGATTACTTGTTCCCAGACTGCCTCCTTGTCTCTTCCCTCCTGTACCACTGTTGCACAGCTAGAGTTGATGTGGGTATGTAAAGGACCACATCGGAAAACTTATTTGAGCAGGAAACCCTGTCCACTTGCTCCTCTCCACCTGGATCAGCATCCCGATCAAATTTGCAGTGCTGATATAACAGAATGAGAAGTTAAAATCTAACTACTGAAAATAGTGCTGGATTATCTCAGACAAGAGATATCTCAGGTTCTTGCAAGTCCTTATAGTGTTAAGGTCCATGATTTAATTCCGTCTTGAGATGATGCAGATCTTCACTCAATGGTAGCTGAACTGCTCAAAATTTGAAGTATTCTAGCTATTAAATTTGCCAATCTACATACTTCTGATTCTTGGTGTGGTGTTTTTAAGCAAAGTCACTGTAATGGTTACCATGTGTAATCTAGTTAAGGCTGGTGTCTCATAGTTGTATGGAAATTAAACTTTTGAATTTCATCCACGCTAGGGGGCTGTGTTGCTTTAACAATGTCAGTTTCCAAGTGCTGAATACTAAGAGCAGAACCCAAACTGCATAAACACGTTGTAAGCACTGCTTTTCTCTACATAAAAATGGGGGTGGGAGCAGAATAGTAAAGGGGAATGACTTGTGGTTTAAACAAATATAATGCAGCAGCAAGGAAATTTTGTTGTGTTTGGTGTAGTTAGGTGAAATCTTGGAGTTTAAGGGTGAAGCGATGCTCATAGTCTTGAGATGAGTGGAAAGGGTGAGACCAGCACCCTCGTTACTTCAGTCCTAATGTGGCGCTTCGACCTAGGATGCCTAAACCAGTCTGCTGGAAGTGGGGACAGGTAAGTTGCTCTTCATCAAGATTTACCAACTGTAGCATTTTTTTTTCCTCCATAAAGGGGAATTTCCATACCCTGCAAATCCTAGTGCTCCTGCTTTAGTGTCCTGTGTCTTTGGCTGCACCAGTTCCTGTACCATCACAGGCTGTAGTATTGCTTTGTTACAAATATAATCACTCCTTAAATTATCTTTTTAGATAGTTTTAGCTTGCTGTATATCCCAAGCAAAATTAACATTAGTTGTTTGATATTTTCTCCCACCTGCATTCCAGGCCTCATCAGGACATTGGCATAGAGATGCACTGAAACTCGGTGGTTGTGGTATCGGTAAATTAGCTGCAGGGACCTCCTGCCATTGTAAAGGCAGGTAATGTCTTTTCTATCTTCAGTTTCTGCTAACCCTTCAAAATACTCCGTGGATCAAAGCAACCATATTAATGGATTACCTTATTGTTTAACTGTGTAAAAAAGGGTATTTTTAATAAATGAGTTTCTTATGGAATTTACTAAATTGCCGTAGAGCTATTAATATTGTTTCCAGGAAATTAAAATAGGCACCATCTACCATAATCAAAGCTCCCTTTAAATTCCTGAGCCTATTCTTTCATGTTGTATGGGCACCTCTGAAGAGCTAGAACCTACTAATAGAAAGAGTTGGGTACCAGGATTTAGGTAGAATTTAGGCCATTCAAATATGTCTCTTCTTGCCAAATGTTGGTGTCAGGTCACATAATACTAGAGCTTTGTCTGTTGTTTCAATAGCTAATCTGCATATTTTTTTTTTAAATATTTGTATCTGCTTTGCAGGAGAGCTCCTTGCAACAATTTCTGTGCTTGCATTGTTTTAAGAGTAGGCCTATATACATATCTTGGCATGATCATGGTTTTACTAAATCTACAGTTGGTAAATCTTGGTTCTGTAGCAAGAATAATGAAGCTCTGCAGGCGCCTGTCTGTTTGCAGGGCAGGGTCATTCCACTTTGGTCAATCCTGTTCCTTGCACTTCTGCTATGTTGGGATGTTTTAATAAAAGTATTGGCTGTCTGAGAACTGAGAAATGATGTTTAGTAAGATTTTTTTATTACCTCACAAAAAGTTTTGCATGTCAAAGATGTGAATGACTGAAATGCTTTTTAGTGGACAACTTTTTGCAAGTACTACTGCCACAGCCCTAAATTAGCACTGAAATTTGTATCAGGAAGGTAAGCCAGAAACAACATGGGGACAACAGGAAGGCACTGAGCCCCTAATTATAACTACACTTGCTGCAGGAAAAGATAATATTGCCAGTACCATTCTCTAAATATCAACAGGCCAAAGGGAGTGAACTTAACTGAAGTGAGAGCTGTGGTCAGTGAGAATGGCAGCTCCTAACGCTGTTGGAGTATATTGCATGGTTATCACCGAAAACTGGAATCAGGGTCAGGAGTCAGTGGACATCATTTGACGTGGTTGATGAGGAGGGCCACAAAGATGATCAGAGGGCTGGAGCACCTCTCCTATGAGGACAGACTGAGAGAATTGGCGCTGTTCAGCCTGGAGAAGAGGAGGCTCCAGTGAGACCTTTCAGGAGTCTTCCAGTACCTCAAGGGGCCCTACAGAAAAGATGGGTAAAAACTTTTTAGTAGGACCTGTTGTGATAGGACAAGCAGCAATGGTTTTGAAATAGAGGGAGGTAGATTCAAATTAGATAGTAGGAAAACATTTTTTACAGTGAGGGTGGTGAAACACTGGCACAGGTTTCCACCAGAGAGGTGGTGGATGCCCATCCCTGGAGGTGTTCAAGGCCAGGTTGGACGGGGCTCTGAGCAACTGATCTGGTTGGAGATGTGCCTGCTCCTTGCAGGGGGTTGGACTAGATGACCTTTGAAGGTCCCTTCCAACCCAAACCGTTCTATGATTCTATGATGTGTAAACCTAGTTAGAATTGCAATTCAGACTCTCTCTTTAATGTTGGAATAGAGTCTTGAGTAGAGTAATCTTAATTTATTGTTACTTTAGCGATGATAAATATTAATCAAATCTACAAATGCCAAATTTTCTACTCACCAGTAGATTTTATATTTCTATTTATTTTATTTTATATTTTATATTTATATTTGAGGAAAGCTTTCCATACTTATTGTATTGTTACACAAAGAATAATGAATCCTCTCACAAGGAACAAAAATTCTGTTATCTACTCTCATCATGTCTTAACAAAGGACATGGATGCAAGAGGAAAGGTGGTACTAAAATACACGTGAGATTTTTTTTGTACATCTGTGATTATATTGTAAGGTGACTTTTACATTTTCTACTAAAGTTATAAATGGGCATACATGCCCATATGTCAAAATTAGGAGTTTTCATTCTTTATTCCTTTGTAAGCAAAAGGGAGAAAATGTTTGCTGTCTGCAGCTCCCTGTATTTTTATTGATAAAATGCTGTAATCAACACTTTGTCTCACTACTTAATTTCATTTTTTTAATGTGCATCTCAGTAGGGAACTCTAAACTGTATTTTTATAATGTCCTCTCTCTCTGCTAAGTTTTATCTCTAGCTACTGAAGAAGATTAATAATCCCCATACCTTAGCTGCAGAAGTTTAATAAACAAAGCTTAATTAAAACATGAGAAGCACAATAAACCCAACGGGTTCTGCTTTAGCACTGCAGATTCATGTCATTTTTCTTGTTTGTTGTGTGTTTTTAAAAATCAGGGTTGGGGGAGGGATGGAAGAGAACTTCAGGTTTTTATATTTAATTGAACTAACAACATGTGCTGACAAGTAATAAATAACAGCGACACAGAGTGACTAAATAAATTGGTTTCCTCAAGCAATGATTCATTCGCTGTCTTTCATTGCTATCAGGTTAAGAGACAGCTTCTTTTTGTCAACCTACAGGAGAAATATTTGATAGTGCACCAATCTCCTTTCCATTCCAGCCAGAGCAGCCTTTTAAATGCATTGAATTAATATAAATAAAAATGCAGCAATTAAATGAAACTTGGGCTGCTCATTGACTTACAAAAAAAAATCCCTGCAGAATTGGTTATCAAGAAAGGCATCTTGCAGTGATTCAGTGCACTTTGCAGAAAGGAAAGACTGCTGATAGACGAAGTTCTTGTACTTTTGCAGATAAAGAATTGAAAGTATTGAAACATGTATAAAGTCCCTGATCTTAGTAGGATTCCACTAAGCATTCATCATTCAAGAACCAGATAAATACAGATTAGATTCTTGCAAAAATCCTTTGCTGTCAGACTTATACCCACTTATGAAACAGATTCATCAGTTCTTAAGGTGTGCACCATTTGGAATGTTTTCTACTAGCTTAATGTATCATGTTGTTTTACTAACCTCACATGGGGTCATTGCTACAGAGACTGGAAAACAAGAAACTAAACAGAAAAACTAAAAATCAGCTTTTCTGACCTTCCCCTCGCACAATCCAACAGGAGGGTGATAGGGTAGGCTCGGAGGGATACAGCCAGAGTGAAATTTATGGGACTACTGTAACTTTCACATAGAACTCGGACTAAAGAAGTTGTCACTGCAGTGTTTCTACTAACACTCTGCTCATTTCTTTAACAAGAGTCTTTTTGGGATATTTGATCTGAAAAGCCTAGCTAGTCAAAAGATCATTTTCCATCAAAGATGATTGGGGCAGCTGGGAGAACATGCTTATAGAGGAGAGGGTGGCAGTTCAAGAGTTGCCCATACGGCAGACTCCTTGTTGCTTGACTCTGTGAGGAACCTTCCTCTGCACGATGTGGTACTGCGTGGTGTCCACAACAGCATGGCCTCTGGCCCACTAGGTATCCATGCAGCACTTACTTAGGGAATTGGAAATGTTAACGAAAAGGAGGGAATTACAGTGTACTAGACTTTTTAGATAAAATGAATCTTGCCAATTGTTGGCTTAAGTGTTACGAAAGGCATTTTCAATGCCTAGAGGGCACTTGCAAACATTTATGCAGTAGAAACCATACCTTCTAGGAATTAGTGTTTTTGGATCAGTTCTAGAGTTCCCCTTGTCAGATCTCTCTTCTACACTGACCATCCTAGAACCCCTAAATGTAACTAAAGCAATGTCCAGCATAGGCTATAATACAAAGAGAAATGTCTTCTAGTTATTTTCTATGTCTTTTAAAAGAGGGAATCTGATTTGATCAGGAAGTACATTCCTGATCACACCAAAACCTCACTGTTTGTAATATACTCTTAATGCCACTGCAGTATTAGTACAGGTGCTGACTGTAGCTGTGTTGAAATTCCTCATTAATTACGCAATTTCTACAAGTGTTTTTAGTGCATTTCCAGCTAATTATTGCTCTCTTCTGTTGTGTTTGTATTACTTAGAAATAAAGATTAACCACGTACAAGCTGTTACCAGTCTCTGCCACTTATCTAAGCTTCTGATTCACCTTTCCATCCAGTTGTCATGGAACTGTAAAGCATGACTCTGCCCTGCACAGCAGGGGTTCTTTCCCTCCGTAGGCTCTCTTCCTACACTTTATTTTTGCATCTTCTCAGTCAACGGTTGATATGCATCTTTTATTTTTTTGGTCAGAAAAAACTCTATACTGTGTTGATCCTTTTTGAAAAAGAAATGTTATTCAGTGCTCGAGGTTCAGAGTACAAGGCCCAAATGCCAACTATAACTAAGCCTACTTACATTCTATTGAGACTAGAGGATTACAACAAATTAAATACTTAATTATGTTAATTTTTAAAAAGTACATGTTTGTTCTTTCTGATATTTTCTTAGTCTCAGTCCTGTTGTACCTTTTCCTGGCAGATTGAAGGGCCTTCTGTTATCAGGTTAGTGCTTTCTAGGTAATACTTAAGGACAGTGACCAAGGCATCCACTAACCCGCTTTTAATGAAGAGATCCTTAAAATCTTTCTTTGCACTGCACCTTTTCCAGTTACTTAATTCCTGCTTAATTAGATCTTCCAGGAATCTTCTCCAGCATTCTGATATCCTCCCTGAGTTGACAACATTGGATCACCATCAGACATTTTAGGCCAGCAGGAATGTTTGGACGTCTCCACTCCAACTCCCTGCCCAGCGCAGGCTCAGCCATGGGGTCAGACCAGGTTGCTCAGGGCTTTATCCTGTGTGGGCTGGAAACTCTCCAAGGAGGGGACAGCACCACCTCCCTGGGCCTGGCCCTGCCCAGCTGTCTTTGTGGGGAAAAAGCTTTCTGTTATTTTCAGCCTCTCTGACGCTGCTCACCTTGCTGCCCACCAGCCCACCTTCTCCCCAGAGCTGCCCCTGGCCCGATTGGCATCACTGCTGGGGATTTTCCTGTCCGGAACTGGGCTGCACAGTGCTCCGGCTCCACATGCACGGGAGTCCTGACAGACCTCTCCTCCTGTCAACCCCAGTCCCTCTGGGAGAGGCATCAGAACTAGAAAGATAATTTTATTATCATTAGCACTCCTACCAACTAGAGAGTACATCTTCTTTCTCCACTCCTTTGTCATTTCTTGTTTTTACTACTCAGGCACCTCGTCCTGCAGCACCTTCTGAATTGCAGCTGCCCTGGATATGGGATCCCCAGCATTTTTTATCAGCTTTTTGATCTTACTTTTGCATGCCCATGTATCAACCAGATCTATGGTGGAAAAAACTCACTCCACCTAATTTCAGCCTCTTCATTTAGAGTGAATGAGAATCTTAATGAACTTCCCTGTGGAGCAGGGCAATCCTGTGACCTCCTTTACTGATGTGGGCAACTGCAGCATAGAGATTCGAAGTTCAGTTCACAAAGCTACTTGGGCATTGTCATGCTGACTGTTAGAGTGACTGCCTTTTTTAGCTGCTGCTCTGAGTTAGGCTTAGACTTTCCATCTTGCCCTTTTTTTCCCAGCAAAATGGTCAGCAGGCATCCTCTTTACTGTTCCTTGTGAGATCTCTTGCTCTGCTCTCGATCTAGAGTTCGGCAGTCGTAGAGGTACCTCTTTCATATCTATGGGAGAAATCTGACACTCTTTGGTGGGCAAACTCTGATAATCTATAAAATTTCTTGGTTCAGTACAGTAATTTTTGTCCTGCAGACTTACCTCCAAGGCTAGAGCTGTTGTGCAGTTACAGTAAATACTAATGAGGTTTTTATAAAGACAGAACTTGTGCACCTTCTCAGCGTGGTTGTCTCAGCACTCATGTTCAAATTAGTTTTTCTTTTTTTTTTTTTTACTTTTCCTGTACCTGTTTATCATCCCTCCTTGCTCCTGTTTTAGACTGTGTCTCAGTCTCCCTGGGAAGGTTTCTGCTCGCAGTGTTTTGCTCTCTCAGACTGCCCTATATGCCTTCTCAGATAACTAGAATTTCTCATTTGTCTTCAAAAGTACAGTCAGTTCTTGGGGTAATCCTGAGGCTTATATGGAGGAAAACAACCACAAATAACATCCTTACCTGCCAGACACTTTTCCTGACCCTGTCCCTTTCATATCCTTTCTCTCCTCCTTCTCTGCTTGTGAAGCACAGCCTAGTTTTAATGAGCCCGATCTTTCCCTCTGTTAATGAGAACAGAAAGGATTTGTGTTGTTCACAGCCAACAAGTGTTTTACTGGCAGCAACCAGAGGTTGTTAACATACTTTTTGGTCTGTGGGGAAAAAAAAGTATTGAACAGCTGCTTTATATATAGTACAAAAAGAAAGAGTGAGGATATATTATTTTATACAGAGAATTGGTTGGCTTTGTGACCCAGGTTATTAAATCCAATGAAGTTCGTAATATGATTTCTTTGTGTTTTGATAGAATGTTCTTAAAATGAAACTGACAAAATCTAATATGCATTTACATTTGGAAGAATATACTTTCATAAGTAGAGCTTTTCTCAAAATCAAGTATGGAAAGTTTTCCTTAGTAGATAGCTGACTTGATGGTGTTCAAAACATGTTTCACTACCCAGATGGTGCAAAGTTCCAAGCTAAGAGAAGAGCTGCACATGAAGTGCGTAAGTAATGAATAACATTAAAAATATCTTTACTATTGCAGGGTTTGCATTACTACTAGTAAAGAGTGGAAAAGTGAGGAAGAGTGTTTGTGGCAGGTCAGCACCCTTCTTTTTGAAGAACTGCATGCTCCAAATTAGAGGTTTTGTATTATGCCACCCCACTGTAGCATGTTTTGTTACTCCACCTAAGACCAAATATTTACGAATGACTAGCCTATCACTCTCCATCCTGTTTGCATAACATGCGTTTATAGATTATTAAATGAAAATAAAAGAATTGCCTGAACAGTGTTCTGCCTGTTTAGACCGCATAATGCCCTGACTCAATATTTCCTTTTCATTTCGAGTATTTTTGTTATTGAAAATATTTATGTTGCTGACACTGCTAATGAATGCACTGCTGTCATATCTGGATACAATTTGCAGGAGCCATCTGCAAAGAACGAAGATCAGCTCTCTAAGTGTTTTATTAGACTGTTTAAATTTGTATGCTAGTGATACTGCAAAATTTTATTGAGGGGTGATTTCTTTTGTTAGGTTTTAGGCCTGCTGTTATTGAAGAGCTGCAAGCTTTTCTGACTCAGAAATGCAGCAAAACTGTTGGTGTGTGAAGGTTTTACCATGTGTAATAGGCTGTTCCCACGTGAATAAAGAGAAGTAAAAGCACCCTGCTACTATTTCCTATGTGGGCATATATGCACAGCATGTATGTATGCATGTACACAAACAAGAAGCCTCTCTTTCCTTTATTACCAGCAGATGGAGGTAAGAAGGCCATCCATGGGAAAGGAATAACTCGAAAACAATAGGGGAGACTGGATGGATGAAGTCTCTGCATAGAAATTCTCAGAAGAAAAGTCACAGAAAAATCATGGCAAGTATTCATGAAATCAGTGACTGTCAACATTTTCCTCAATTGAATGTTTTCATTCCATGAAAAACCACTGTCAGTGTACATGAAGGCTGCATGGACTCATTCAGTGAGTGTTCCTGAACTAAAGGCTTTTTAGGAAATAGAGTCCTCTGCTGAATCCCTGTCTTTTGGTCAGGGAGTGGGTGGACTTTGTAGTTTCTATGCCAAACTTTAGTTTTTCCTTTCTGCTTAATATGAGTCTCTCTGTAGCTGTACTAGTGGGGTGAGAAAGAAGAATAGACAAAGGATTACAAGAGACTTGGTGGACATTTTAATTTCTCCATTTGTAAGCAGAAAAATTCCAAATGCAGGAATGAAGTTTGCATATGTATTTTTGACGGGAGGACATTGGCAAAGCAGGATGTATTTCTTTAGTAATTTTATGCCACACAAATTCATACCTAACTTTTAAAGAACTAATGAAAGATTAAATCAGTGCTGAAGCCTTTCTGAGAAGATGAATTTCTCCTGTGGAGTGCAGACCTAGGTTAGCACAGTTCTGCAGCAGAGCTCCAGGTAGCCTGTCCCTGGGCACAGCGGTGGCTGAGGCCCTTCTGCTGCTCTAAAGCATCCGCTCACCTGAAAAGCCAGGCTCAGCACATTACAGCAGGTGTGTTAAACTGGTCGGCGATGTAAGAGGGTCTTTAGATATACGAGATTTTCCCTTTAGACAGGGTTGCATTTAACCCAGACGCTGCTCACTGTGCAGCCTTATTGAACAATTGTGTCTGTGTAACTGAGGGGCAGCACAGGGGGAAGAAAAAGACCCAGCATCTGGAGCAGGAACTCCTTAAACTGACAAAGGACCAAAGCCAATGACAATGTGTCCTTAACATCTGCAAAGCACTGTTAATACTCAGGTACCTCAAGGAACATGTACCTGCATCGGTCTTACCCAGTAACAGCTTTTAATGGAGGAATTATTCATCTATTTCTTGCACATATCATTTCCATAACATACCAAGTTGCTAAATCATGGGTGAAGTTCCTGAAGTAATTCCTTGCTAGGGCGACCTAAGTGATAAAAGCCACAAAGTCACTTTTGTGAAACCTCTGAGGTCATTGGAGTGTTTCGAAAATGATACTTCTGGCTATCCATTAACCAGGTCAAGTCTTGTTAAAACTTACACAGCAGTCTGAAGGTGTCTCTTGAAGGAACTGATGGAACTTTCTTGTTAACCAAAAAATGACAGCAGTGGAAGGAGGCCTGAAGGAGGCTGTGGCCCATGGAGGGCCCGCTGGGGCAGCCGGTTTGTGAGGGACTGCACCCCGTGGAAAAGGACCCCACACTGGAACAGCTCGTGAAGGACTGTACCCATGGGTGGAAGCCCATGCTGGAGCAGGGGAGGAATGTGAGGAGTTGTTCCCCTGAATCATGGAATGGTTAGGGTTGGAAGGGACCTTCAAAGATCATCTAGTCCATCCTGAGGAGGAAGGAGAGGCATAAGGAGATGTGTGATGAACTGACCATAACCCCAAGTTCCGATTCCCTTCCCTGTGCTGCTTGGGGTGGGGAAGGAGGTAGAGATAATTGAAATGAAGTTAAGCCTGGGAAAAAGCAGGGGTCGGCGGAAATTGTTTTTGTTCTTGTTCTCATTATCCTGCTGTCGCTTTTTGAAATAACAATAAATAAATAGTTTTCCCCAAATTGAGTCTGATTTGCCCATAATGGTGACTTTAATGACCTCTCGCTGTTCTTATCTCAAACCTCAGGCCTGTTATATTATCTCTCCTCTCTGTTCCCTCAGAGGGTGGGAGGAGCGAGTGAGCGATTGAGCAGCTTGGTCCCAAGCAGGGTTAAACTATGACAGTGACATTCTTCAAACTGTTTTAAAATATATTTTTTAAACATGAAGGGTTTTTTTATTTGCTTTCTGCTCTTTTGATGTTGGGTGATGTCTTCAATATTTTCTCCACAGATGGGAAGACAAAAAACTTAATTTTGAAATATGAACACAAAACTAGAATTTCCCCATGACACATGGCTCCAGGAGCAGAGGCTTTATGAAGAACGCATTTTGTGGTATTTGTTATAAAATCACACATGTTCCACAAGCTTGGCAATAGATTCCCTTGCTGCCCAGACTTGAGTATCCATGTCATTAGGCTGTTGCCTTGTGAGGAAAATAATCTCAGCAGACAAAATCAGTGAAGACAGTTTGTCCATCTGACTCTTACCACTACTTTGAGGCAATGTCTATCCTTTTTTTCCTTCTCACAATTTTCTTTGTTTCTGTTTGTTGGAGGTGCTTTTTACAGATTGGAGAGCATTTCTGCTACTTTTACCTCTGGATTAATTGGACTGCCTGTGCACAAAAGACACCCTTGAGAGCTTGACACTGTACTCTGTGGTCCGAGGACAATAATGTATCCTTTCTTCAGTTCAGATTTCAAGCCACCTTTACGCTTAATTCTTTCAGTTTACGCTAATCCTTTATTCTGTTTTGTGGTCCCTGCAATCTTAAATGGACCTTCAGGAGTTGTGGCTCTTTCTCCAGTGTTTTGGGTTTTTATTTGCTTGTTTTTCTTCTTGAACTTCTGAGCCTCTGAGCAGTTCATCCATGGTTCTTGTGTTGACTGCTCCTTCAGCTTCTTATTTTGTTTTCTTGTTGCATTCTTCTTTTTCAGAGAAGTTGGTGTCTGCTCTGTTTTAATTATAGAAGTTTCTCCCACCTGCCTTCTGCATGCCTTGCTCCCATCTATCTCATACCAGTGTCTACATAAAGTTATCTTGCTTTGCTTCAAGTTATTTTCCACTTGACCAACACCTTCTCCGTCTAGACTCCAAGTCATGCTCCTGAAAATCATTCCTGTATATGGAGGTGTGGTGGGGTTGGTTTGTGCTGTAGCCTGTTGTGGGGACTTGACATCCCTGCTGTCCCTATGACTGTTGTAAGCAGAACTGATGGAGGCAGGGATGGGAAGTCATCAGCTATTTTATGCAAAAACAACTTGTTTGTTGAGTGTTTATGCCCATTTGTCAAGTCAGGGCTGTTGGAGGTTGAGCAGAATCACGAAAGGTTACACTAAAACAGCCAAATGAGAGAAATAAGATCCAGAGATGACTGCGTCTGGAATGCTATGCCCAGTCCTGGGCTCCCCAGTGAAAGAAAGGCATGGACATACTGGAGTAAGTCCAGAGCAGAGCCACAAAGCTGATAAAAGAGTTGGAGCATCTGTCCTATAAGGACAGATTGAGAGAGCTGGGACTGTTCAGCCTGGAGAAGAGAAGGCTTGGGGGTGTATCCATGTGTATAAATACCTCATTGGGGAAATAAAGAAGATGGACCCAGACTCTCCTCAGAGGTGCCCAGTGACAGCACAAGAGGCAATGAATACAGACTGAAGGACAAGAAAATCCATTAAACATAAGAGAACACTTTTTTTAATGTGTGGCTTTTTTGAGCACAGGAACAGGTTTCCCAGAGAAGCTGTGGAGTGTCCATGCCTGGAGATGTCCAAAGCTCAGCTGCACACTGTCTTAAGCAAGCTGCTCTAGCTCAGTATGGCAGTGGGGCCAGGTGATCTCCAGAAGAGCCTTCAGTTTCAGCCTTTATGTGATTTAGTAATGTTTCTAAGCATCCTCACAGTGGGATTTACAATTTTCTCAATTTATTACAACGAAATCATTACGGAATTTCGTTTGCAAGTGAAAGGCAGTGCTCAGATTAACTTTATTGTATCTGCATATTGAGCTCAGATGAAGTTCCTTTTGCCCTGCTACCCTGATCTGCTGTTCAAATATGCTGTGATTCCTGCACATTTCTCTAGGGAATCGTGAAGCCCTGTACCCATAGTAAGCCTTGTGAGGAGAGGAAAGCTTCACAGAGCTTTTGCAGAAATGTATGGGTCCCTTCTGCCTCCTTTTGAAAGCAGCTAAAATGCTTGGTTGGCTGGTGATCTTGTTGTATATTCAGTCCCATTATTGATAATGTTCCATGTGGCAATAACTTCACCAAGAGATACTTAGTGAACTTAACAAAAATTTTGAATATAAAGGTTATATTATCAACAAACGGTGGTTTGAAAGAACTAAATAGGATTATGAAGATTATCCTTCTTTAACAATGCCTTAAATTTTTATCTCCTTATCCCTTCCTCATTGCTTTCTCTCTCAAGACATTATGGTTTATTGTGTCTCCACTAGGTACCTTGCATATGATTTACACACTGAATGGCTCTGCTTTCAGAGCAAGGTAATGATATAATATCCCCATTTATATTCAGAGCAGTCAACACTTTCTAGCTCTCTGAATAATAAAACCACCTGCATTTAATATACATGGAAAAATAGGAAGGCAAATAGCAGATACGGCACAATCAGATAAGTGTAATCAGATAAAATATCACAATATTATAGCAGATCAGCATCTGGTAATGACTTGAATTTAAAAAGACTGACAAACAGCATGGCCTGAAGCAATCAGGCATACCTCATTCGGAGCTACTTATCCCAGATTTGATTGCTCTTCTCATATGTTTCTGGCAGATTAAACATTCAGGCTTTCGTATTTTAACTCTTCCTGTACTGCATCTCTTTAAGTGGAAAAACACTAGCTTTTTACCTTTGTATTCCAGAGCAAGAAAGCAACAACAAATTATGCAGTGGAGGAAGGAGCCCAGCTCCCCACAACGGTTGCAGCAAACTGAGCCAAGCAGCCCTTTTGCAGTGTGCACACAGTTGCACATCAATCTGTGTCACCTGTCTCTGCGGCTGCTGCCAGGGCTCTGGGATCTGTCCTGGCTACTGAAGAATCAGTGGAAACGGAAATAGTTTGGTTTTTTTTTTTTTGTATCTGGAAACTCCTGGATGAGTGGAATACTTTATTTGTGCATGCCACTGCACCCAGTGAGATGCTGGTCCCCTTTGGGGTGTCTGTAACACAACCAATATGAATCGAGCAACATATGGGACAGGTGGGACATCACCTGTCCTCTAGTTATTTCTGTGTCTCTGTCAATAGCAAGTCATAGTTGTCAATGCAAGTGCTGGAGAAGCATCCAAAAATGATGTTAGGAACATGTTCCTCTCTCCTCCCCTGCTCCCTGACCTTGTTGTGGTATATTCTCCTCTCATTTGAACAAACACTTCTGGTCTTATCAGGACCCTACTGATTGTGTGCAATAAAATGTAGCTGCAAGCTCTCTCCTGCACAGCTTGGTTTAATGCAAGCATTGATGCTTGATGAGGAGCTGCTTTAATTTCTTCTTTCTGATTTGGCATCCCAGGTGATGCTACTCCCAGAAAGCATATCCATCATGGGTGCGGGGAGTTCATTCGCTCCTGATTACTGAGCTTGTGATTGGACTTTGCATGCTGCAAATTGAAACACTGCATCTTCAGAGTATACTGGGAGCTACATGCTTGAACTAAATGTTAAGTTACCCTATATTTTTTTTTTCTTTTACATCACAGGACTCTGTGCTTACTGTAGCACCAGAAATCTTTTACTATAGCTAAAACCATGTAATAATAGAGCATTTGAGGAGGAAAGGGAACATCTTACAGCCATGTTTTTTTCCCCATTTGATCACATCTGAAATTAAATAATATCTCAGGTATTTTGCATGTAACAGGCAGAAATCCCATTTGAACTCCATATGGCATATGAACGGTTCAGCCTTTCTCAGCAGAAGCCAACAAGCAATTTATACTCAATTTCAGAGGAGCTTTATAAGAACCTCTAATGCATTTTCTTTTCCAAGCTGAGGTGTAACAACTAGTAATCAACAGAAAGAGGCTGCAACTTTTCAGACGTAGGTTACCAGCACTGTCTTGTTCGGCTTGGGAACGCCTCTGAACATATGGCTGTCCAGAAGCTGTAAATTCATTACCTCTAACTCTCATGGCCTCAGATTGGACTGTCTCAGTCTGCTGGGATTTCTGCTAGTCTAAGACCACAGGTAAAATGATAATTTTCCTCTTTTTCTGCTGATTTTTAGGAATTTATTCTTCTTTCAGAGCACTACTATATAATGCTGTGAAGATGCATACCTCTATGTGGACTGTAGTACTTATATATGTGGATTTTCTGCTTCTGTTTTCTCCTAAAAGTAATGTTGAACTCTAGACTTATTTTCACAGACAAGCAGAGCATCCCTTGTTTCCCATAGCATGCAGAGTTGTCGAGAACCCAGTGAATATCTTGCATGCAACTTGGTAGAATTTGAGTGCCAGATCACTCAAAGTTTTCTTTGAAAATCTAAATGCTTAAGTCACAGAGAACTTCTAAGTACTAGATACTGTTTTCCTTTGGGAACAACTTGCAGGAGCAAAACTTCCCCCTCTTGAGATAACCATATCCTCCTCTTCCGTCTCTTCCTCAGATTATGTTTATCTTTCTTCTTCCTTGTCTTTGACTTCAGATCTGGAGTATTACATACAGGAATATGTGCAAAATGAGTGTGTTTTGATGGGCTAAGAAGTGAGATTTACCTGCACCTCTTGGATAAATCATTTCCTCTAGTGTCAGAGAAGGGTGACGTACAGAAGCTTGGTGAGGACTAGAGACAAAGGAGTTACAGCCCATAAGAGGATTGTCACTCATTTTAAAGAGAGTACAAGTGGTGAAAATTATCAGCTTTTGTATGCACACATATACACCTCTCCCCTCCCCCTGCCACCTCCTCATTGGTCGCTGTCTTGCTCTCATTCACTATCAGGGAGACATTTCCTGATTTATTACTTGAAAGGCTGCCATCTCTCTTCATCACTTGAAAGGGAACATGTTTTAGTTTTTTTTTTTTTTTAAAGTGTGTGAATAGGATCCCAGGCAGTCCAAAATATCCCACAGCCCACAAATGAAATAATGAGATATTAGAATGGGGAATTAACATCTAAATGTCAAAAGAACTATTACTCCACACGCATCCAAAATACTCTCACTCAGTGTCCTCCCAAAAGCTAGAATGAAGTAGGACACTTCGGTATTCCAAGTTTCCATAGAGAAACTGGAAAATGATGCATTAAATCACAGTTGATATTCATTATGCTTCCTTATACGCACTGATATGCTGTAAGACTGTCAATTTTCAGTCTGAGGGGAATATAGAGTAATTATCGTACAGGCATGCCTGTATTAGCATTTGTAGGAATCACTCAGGCTTGCTGGGGAGAAAAATATACACTTCTGCTTACTTCCCATTCTATAATTACCACATATATTTTGCAATAGAAGTGTGACTGAACTTTTGCAGCTATTTGAAACCAGATTGAGAACTGGTGGTACTGCAACCCAGTTACCAGTTCTGCTGAGTTCAGATATCTAATTTTCATTAGTATTTGAAGTTGAAAAGTGGTAGATAGTGTGCACCAAATGTACATTAACTTCTATGTCTGATTGCTGATTTCTCTAAAAAAATCCTTGTGAAATATATTTTTCAATTAGTAGAAAAACTCTAGTATTTCAAAGGAACTCAGATATGGTTTTTAAAATTTTAAAATATCTCTCATGACTTGTATTTAGGAAAGTAGTATTGGAAAATAGCTAAGTAGGCTGAATAATGAGAAAGACAATTATGTATTTTCAAATGCATCAATATTATGGCTTGGCATGTCCTTGTTCCTGTTTAAAATTAGCAATGACAGACACTGAGACCCTATTAATTTCTTAATAGGCTAATAGACAAGGCGGAGCATGCAGCAAAGAATAATATAAATTAGTACTTTGGTTTATAAACATTCAAACCTTATTTGGGATGATGTAATACAGAGTAAGAGGCAGAAAGAGAGAAGACATAGGTTGAAGTCAAAGCCCTATTTCTCAATGTTCTGTTCTCTTTCTTCCAAACCCTGGGGACACTGGAATCAAATTTCAAAATAATTCTCTAGTTTCTCTCTAAAAAAGAATTCTGAGCCAAATCTCAGCCCCATGTTGTAGGACTAGAAACCTAAACTTCCTTAATTTTCTATTGTGAACTGATGTTCAGGAGATGTTCAAAATTTAGAAGTTCCTGAATATTTTCGCCCTTAATTCCAGATGTATACTGTGATGTCACAGAAGGAAAGTATGTACTTATGGGAAAAAACCCACTAGTATACTTTGGAGAAATTGTAAACATATTTATTTTGGCTTTCATACTGCTTATATGTATGTGCCTTCCCCAAGGTATTTCTCTCAACACTTATCAAGTGTATTTAGAGAAGTGAAGGTATCTTAGCTAATCTTGGAGACTCTTGTGGTTTTGTTTAGTGAGGGGGCCTAAGGTGGCAGCTTCTGTAGGAAACTGCTGGAAGTCGCTCCCCTTTGTTCAGTGGACTCGGCCGGGCCTAGGGCGGACCCGCTGCTGGCCAAGGCCAAGCCGATTGGGAGCAGAATGTCCTGTGATAATGCCTCTGCGATAATGTATTTAAGAAGGGGAAAACAGAAAACAAAAAGGAGAAGAGAAGATGTGACGAAGCTGAGCGGGGACAGAGCTGCAGGGGAGAGGCGTGGGCCTTGTGAGCCTTGCAGGCCTCACCCTCTGGCCTCTTGCCAGGCAGCCAACTGGGCCCAACTCAGCCCGGCCTGGCTGCAAGAAATGGAGAGGAGATGAGATGGATTCTATGATTCTATGTGAAGAGATCCTGAGAGGCTTCTGCCAGCCCGTTGTGAAGAACTTTTCTTGTGAGAGAAACAGCTGCAGATGCCAAGGTCAGTGGAGAAGGAGGGGGAGGAGTAATGCGGCTCCTGGCCAAGATTCCCCTGCAGCCCAAGGTGCAGCCCATGGTGGAGCAGGTTGTCCCCCTGCAGCCCATGGAGGTCCACAGAGGAGCAGAGATCCACTTGGAGCCCATGGAGGACCCCGCACCAGGGGAGGTGGATACCTGAAGGCAGCTGTGGCCTGTGGAGGGCCCGCTGGGGCAGCCGTTCTGGAGAAGCTGCACTCCGTGGAAGAGATGACCCACGGCAGAGCAGTTTCATGAAAGACTGTGGCGTATGGGTGGGACCCTACACTGGAGCAGGGAAGGAATGTGAGGAGTTCTTCCCCCCATCTATGAAGCAGCGGTGTAAAACAACGTGTGATGAACTGACTGCAACCCCCATTCCTTCTTCCCCCTTGTGCTTGGGAGGGGAAGTAGTAGAGATAATGTTAAGCTCGGCAAGAGGGTGCGGTGGGGGGAGTTTATCTTGTTTCTTTGTCTCATTATCCTGCTAATTTTAGTAATAAATTAATAGTTTTCCCCAAGCTGAGTCTGTTTTTGCCCGTGACAGTAACTTTAAGGATTTCTCCCTGTCCTTATGTCAAACCTCGAGCCGTTTTTCTTATATTATCTCGTCCTGTTCTCTCGGAGGGTGGGGGGAGTGAGAGAGAGACTGCATAGTCTGGTCCCGATCGGGGCTGAACTACAACAGAGTCCTGCAGTAAAGGTGAAGAAAATTAAGTCTAAAGTCTTGTCCATGGAGGCAGTGAAGGGGTGAATTGCATCAGCTTACATTCATTAAAAAATCATTTATTTAATAAAAATTCTTTCTTTTAGAATTCTTAAATTTTACTCTCAATATATTTTTCAAAGTAGAATGAGGAGGGGACAATATGGGTTTAACAGAAAGGAATGGAGGAATAAAATTAAGAACAATGCATCAAATATTCCTGGATCTTGGTGGGGTTAGAGTGGACACCAAGTTAACCATGAGCCAGCAATGTACCCTTGTGACAAAGGTGGTCAGCAACATCCAGGGCTGCATTGGAAGGACTGATGCCACCAGGTCAAGGAAGATGATCTTTTCCCTCTGCTCTGGAGTGCTGGGTCCAGTTCTGGGCTCCTCAGTGTGAGAGAGACCAGGCATAATGGAGTGACTTCAGAAGAGGGCCACAAAGATGAAGGGACAGAAGCACCTCCAAAATGAGGAGTGACTGAGAGAGCTGGGACTGTTCAGAAGTGAAGGCTCATGGGGATCATATTCATTGTATAAATATCTGACGGCAGAGCAAAGAGGATGGAGCGAGACCCTTCTCAGTCACACTCAACAACAGGTCAAGAGACAATGGGCAGAAACTGAAATAGAGAAAAGTCCATCTTCTGGACAAAGCTTTTTTACTATGAGAGTGATCAAAAACTGGAGCAGGTTTCCTAGAGAGGTTGTGGAGTCTCCATCCCTGGAGATATTAAAAACCTGACTGCACACAGTCCTCAATGACCTACTCGAGCTGACCCTGCTCTGAGCTGGGACAGCTGGACTAGCTGATCTCCAGAGACGGCTCCAACATCAGCCATTCTCTGATTCTGTGATTCTTGACAGTATTATCCATGTCTATTGTCCTGTTTCAGCTGGGATAGAGTTAATTTTCTTCCTACTAGCTGGTATGGTGCTGTGTTTTGGATTTAGGATGAGAATAATGTTGGTAACAGAATGATGTTTTGCAAGTTGCTAAGCAGTGCCTACACCAAGTCAAGGACTTTTCAGCCTCTTGTGCCCTGCCAACAAGAAGGCTGGAGGTCCATGAGAAGCTGGAAGGGAGCACAACCAGAACAGCTGACTCAAACTGGTCAAAGGGATATCCCACACCATATCATGTCAGGCTCAGCATATAAAGAGGCGGTGGCTGCTGCTGCTCAGGGACTGGCTGGGAATATGTCAGTGGGTGCTGAGCAGCTGCATTGTGCACCACTTGTTTTGTAGATTCTATTATTATTATTATCATCATAATCATTATTATAATTATGATTATCATTATTATCTTCCGTTCCTTTTCTATTCTATTAAACTATCTTTTTTTCAGCTCATGAGTTTTACCTTTTTTTCTGATTTCCTCCTCTATCCCACTGTAGGGGGAAGTGAATGAATGGCTGTATGGTGTTTAGCTGCTTGACGGTGTAAACCACAACACCTATAAAAAATCCATGATTGAATCTTGTTTATTTTTTCAATTAAAAGAAGTAACATACAGCAATACTCCCCAAATCCCAAATCCTAATAGTCTAAAAAATCTCCAAGAATCCTAGTAGTAAAATTTCTTTTGGAATTGAGCCTGATTTCTTAATAGGAAAAAAGTTCTAAAACTGCATATATATATTTATTCCTGAAATTTTCAGGATAAATAAAGATCAAGCATATATGCAAATAAATTGTTTTAATGAACAGATTCAAAACAGCATCTATTTTTATCTAGACTGAAGAACCTTAAATTTATTTTAGCTGAAGGTTTCAGCCAGAGTCTGCAGTTAAAGCTGATTTTACCTTTCAGTCCGAGTAATGTAAGCAAACATGAAAGACATGATGTAGCTGTCATTTCATTCAGTTATTTAACAAGAAAACTTACAATGTCACTATTTAGACTTATGTTCTGTTTCATGTTGGAGGACTGGCGGACATGTTTCATCCTTTTGAAAGCCAATTCAAGACGGTTCAACCCTGAGGTCTGTTTTCAATACATTTTTGTTGCAGGGACACAATGAGTACCTATATAATTTTCCTATACTTTGATTTAATTTATTCTGATTTTCTAGAGTACTGAGCTTAAAATAAGATCAACTAGACAGAATGTCTATTTGAAAAGTGATTTTGGATTTTATCTTCTTACTCCTGAATTTGTTAGAAGATGCTTCTAGCAGGCACAACGTGCCCCTCATGGTTCATCTACAGCAGTATTGCCTCTTTTTCAAACTAGTGTAACATCTTTTTCTCCGCAGTAAGATCTTCCTTTTGTTTTTCGTTTTTTTTTGGTGGGGTTTTTTTTTTACTTTTTTTTATCACATGCAGCACAAAGGTAGCCAGGTCCATTATAGAGAACATGAAATATAGCCATCAAACAAGATATAAATTTACCTTACCATCACTGTGAATTAGCTGGAATACAAGGTAATTCTGCTCATGTCTGACTTGGGTACCTCTCCAAGAGCCTTCTCCTTTCTTTCAGTGATTCCTTTCATGCCTTTAACCCTACTGCATAGGAAAATCTTCTGATCCTGGATGAACATAGTATGTCACGGTATTTTACTATGTATTTATCTTAACTTTTAATTCACTCCATCCTGTCCTTTTTCCCTTTATTTTTTCTTGGCAGTGGAAGAGCCAAATAAGATGGAGGCCACATTCCTACTCCCCATACTGACAAACGACTAACTCCAAGGAGAAGTTCTTTGCTGGTCCAAGGTGCCACAAAAGAAGGTGTGGCCCAAGAATAATCTCTCTAATAGAGTCGTGATAAAGCATTAGGTAATAACATGGTATTGTTTGTGCTTCTATGCATTTTCTGACCCCTGTAAGAGATTGAGGTTCACAGAAATTCATTTATTTCTCTCAAGAGCTGTACTCCTTAATTCAGCAAGGTGCAGATCCCTTGTTTCACGAAGCTTTTCTGATTTGAAGATGTTACTAATTAAGGTGAAGATCAGCAGTCACATGTGACTCAATGTTTTATTTCAGCCGTGTTGAAACATGAGGGTATTTGCGATGCCTGCCATAAAGCTTCTTGGGAGTTTAGTCGTTAAATGCAGTCACGCTGATCCTGTTTTGTCCATTATTTGTATCCTCTCATTCCAGGTGACAGAATCATTTTTTAAAAGTGCAGGCCATGTGAGCTGGTTGAGTGGAGAACTGTGAAAGACTTTAATAAATTATAGGTGGATTTATTAATTCTGCTCAGGGCCATGCTAAGGGCAGAATAGAAAGGAAATTGAACTTGTCCTTTTAGATGGGAGAACACCACCTTTTTTTTTTTTAAAAAAAAAGGAGAATGTAAAAGCCAGGTCCATTTCAGCTACATCCCAATTTCAAGGTTAGAAAACTTCATTTTCTCATCTAGTGAACAACTATAGTTACCTTTCCCCTCGGTCGTGGCAGCCTTTCAGCAGACTAAAACAGCAGAGAAAGGAAAGATGTGATGGGCCTGACTGAAAGCTAATAGAAAATGTCTTGACTGTTTCAAAGTAGCATGCAGTTTCTCAAAACACTTTCTTCCTGAACTGTCTAAGGTAATGATGTTTTACTAAAAAGATAGTTAGAGGAGACCAGTTGTCAGGGATCAAAATGAAAAGCTCATATCCTCTTACCAAGCTGTCTGTCAGATTTGAACACTAATGTTGCACTTAGCTTAGAGTAGTGAATTAGATGAGATATATAATCCAGTGCTTTTTCTACTGGCAATTTATTTTCATTTACATTAATTTCTTTACATGAATAACTACAAGAACCATTAAACTGTTAAATACAGATAGTACCCAGCTGATTTGTTGCAAAATAGAAATGCTGAATGAATATATATATATATGTTTGTCTATCTATCTGTCTATATACCTACTTGTCTAGCTACCTGCCTACCTATGTGCATATCTATAAAATAATCCACTTAACATATATGTTACTGGTATGTCATGTGGTGGAATTATGTTAATGAGCCCTGGTATTGGAGTTTTTACAGTGATCTGCAAATGTTTGAAGTTTTTTTTTTTTCCCAACTGATGATGTGTCAGTGACATAATTATTGAACTATTAGGAAACAAAAACCTAGGCAAGAGTAATCCCACTGCAGAATTGGGAAGGCAGTCAGAAAAGTCCCTCAGATTTGATTCTGAAACATATTTTACCAAAGCCAACAAAAGGTAATGTTCCATTTAATTTATGTACCTCATTGCAATATCTATTATATCTGTTTATACTTAAGTTGACTGTTACTGGAGGAGGCAGCGAGGGAGCAGTGTGCTGTTGTAAAATACAGTAAGTAGGTGGTGAACAGATTTAGTAATGAACCCATTGTCCATGGAAAAAAACAAGACTATACAAAGTCTGTGTTTAAAATGACAAATAAGGTCAAGCCACAGAGATCAAACCAAAATAACAACACCTGTCTAGGATTCAGGGTGTAAAATTTGTGTTGTGTAGGTGGGCTTTCATCTGTTAGGACACATAGCTTATTTAATTGGATTAGAAGATGCAGTTAATGAGATTTTGGATCTGTTTTTATAATTATATTTAGTTTTGCTTAAAGAGTATCGGTAAAACTCTTTGAGCCACACATTGATTCCATGGATGCTGCTGTAAATTTAAAAAATGCCATTGGTTTCATTGCATTACTCTGAACTGACATCAAGAAGAGTGGAATCTGACCTGCCAATTCTACCAAATGCACTTCTTTCCTTCAGAGAAACTAGCTAAACATGAAATCAGCTTTGAATTTTTCTACAAGCATTATTTGTCTATAGAACTAATTGAGATTTTTAAGTCAGGATCTCTGTGGGACAAAATGTGTGCTGATAAAATTTAAAACTAGTCTGAAAACACGTTTAAGTTACTAATATTTATTAAAGTAAGCTGGGCCAAAATTTAAAAACCTTATCTCTCACAGAATTCAAAGTCTAAATTCTCATGAAATCTGCAAATTGATCCCTGCCTTTTAAAAAAAAAAGTCTAGGGGATGTATTTTCCAGCATCACAAGTGGAAAATTAATTACGTTTCGCAGAAAAAATGCTACTTGAGTTTTCCAATGCAGCAAGTAGGAACTCTGTCATCATACAAAGGCATTCTATGTTTTCATGTGCATTGTTCTGAGATAGAAATAGCTATACTCTACTGGATACCAATGGAGCTATTCTGATTTATTCTTATATATGAATATGGCATGTATATTTTTTTCTTCTTTACTAGAAGAGGCAAATAGTACCTTTTTCTTGTTGAAGAAATGCCACAGGTTACGCAACTAATGACGAAAGTGAACGAAACAAGACCTTATATTTAATTAATGGATTCTGTCTCAATGTGATCATTATAGGTGAGTGCAATTCACCTAGCAGCTATCTCCTAACTGGATAACACCAGGAAGAATGAACTGACATGACATTCTTCTTTGGAGGCTAAGGTATACCTCTAGGGTAAGATCTTGCTTTTTTTTTCTTTTTAAAATGTAATAGAATGCAACATTTTGGAACATGACAAGCAATCATTATTTTTATAATAAAATTATTACTCTAAACTGAGTCAAAAACATTAGTTTCAGAAGCAGCACATAGTGATTTAAAAAATAATATTTATACCTATTGTCACACCCACTCAAATACTAGCAACTATGCATCTCCAAAAAGCAAACATTTTTTTTAAATCCTCTGGATAGTGTAGAAACAAATTGTGTTAACTGGGTTATGTTTTGAACCACTTTATCCCCATGGTTTTCAGCTATTACAGTCCTTTGACTTAAATTCACTTATATAGGGTTATTTTCACTGGATTGCAAATTTGTTTTTTTTTGAAGTTGGTTACAGTTTGAGGGGGAGATGTGAAAGAAGTGATTTCCAATTCTAGATGACCTCGTAGGGGTTGTTTGGAGTTTGGTTCATGTCCCACTGTATTTAATGACATAAACTTTCCTTGACTCCTGCAGTAGGGTAAAGCCTGCAGGGTCTAGTCCTTCCATATATCGAGTACTTCAAATTAATGCTAAGTGGCCTTATCCTCCATTACAGTCAATCAGAGTTAAAGATGAGTATTTGCCCAATGTAATAGTGGCCTAATTAAGACCAACTGTGATGATTTAAAAGATATAGAGATTTTTTTTCATGCTCATCTCTATCTTAGTGAATATTGAACTTAGTGAATATCAACTTAGTGAAAGCCGACGCCAGATTTATGCTGTTATAAATCAACAGAGAACTGGAGTAACACATAGGTATGCACTTTGATTTGAGGCTCAGTGTGTTATTAGACCTGACAACAAATTGTTACCTAGTGTTACAATAAATAGTGTTTTGGCAGCTTAGCCAACATCTGTACTCATTGTATTGGGTGTTATGATGACTTAAAACAACAACAACAACAACAAATTATGTAGTGAAGGGTTTGCAAGATAAGCATAAGATAAGATAGCAGCAGAAAGAATACAGTACTAAAATACTAAAATAGTCCCTGGATTACAAAACTAAGGTTGGCAGAAGCTATGGAGTGTTATACTACTGCTTCCTCAAGCAGTTATTCCCATCAGCAGTTGAGAACCAACAACTCATTTTTCCTGTTGTGCCAGATTTTGTATACTACTTTTGTAGCTTTTGTGGTTTTAGATTTTGAGTGCATTTGTGTATTGTACACGAAGTATAAAGACCGGTCCCAGCTACCTGGTTGTAAAGCAATAGGCTCCATATATTCCCATCACTGGACCTACTGAACGCACACAGGCGTAACCGACCGACTAGTGTCAGTGCACATGTGTGAATCCCTTGAAGGGGATGGTGAACTCAGAGCACCCTGGGTCTTTTGCAGGTATATTGTAATGCATACAGAGCAGCACCAGGCTAAGGCAGAATATCACATGTGCAGAAGAGTTCTTATGTGTGCAGTGGCCATTTCTGGGCACTCTGTCTGACATACAGAGGCCTGATAGGGTCCATCCTCCACCTCAAAGTGCCAACATAGCAATTAACCAACAATCAAAAATTATATTCTGCTGCCAATATTGTTGAGGTTAGTGAGTGTGAGGGAGAACTATCCCTTCAGGCAAAATTGATAAACAAGGACTTGAGAGAGAGGTGGGTAAAGAGCAAACCTCTCCTTCTTTTCTTCTTGAAGGGAACACGACAACTCTCTCACTCCACATCGATATGATGCCACTGGAATGGCTGAAAGTTGTATTTACACTGGAATACTAGAATGAAGGATCTGATACAGGAACAGAGATGTACAGGTGGAGAAATCATATTATCCTCTTGCCTGACTAGGATATGTGAGTGCACAGGTGTGTGTCTTTCAGCCTGAGCGCATGTGAATTTTGAATCCTTGAGCCCTTCCTACTGATCTTGTCAGGCTGTGAAGTACTTCTCAAATGTATAGAGAAATTTATCTCCATGTAAATAGGTAGAGGGAATGGCAATGAGAAGGATTTCAGTTGCAGGGCCAGAAATTTTAACTTCTCCTGTCTTTAAGCTACTGCCTGAGCCGCACCTACAGAAAAACGACACTGAAAGGACCAAAAAAGGCCAGGCAGCATAATATAGCACAGAGTGTAGGTAGCTAACTACCTACCATTGATCTTCTTCTGAATCCTTTTTCCTGAGGCTCATTCATTTTGTCCCCTTCTTGACATTATAATTGCCTTAAGAGAAGTGTGCAGAGTGTATATTGTGCTTGTCACTATCTGCTTGCTTCACTTTGAATTAGGGGTAGAGGAAACTGAGACTGTTCAGAAAAGAGGACCTTTAGCCAGATTCTCAGGTTGGCTCCTTTAATGTTCTGGACGCTTCAAAGCCAGTGCCTGCCCCACCGCTGTGTTTAAGATCTGTTTCAAAAATGAGGGTGTGCCTATTAGCCACACGTGCTGTGAGCTGCCAGCATCCTCCCTCCCTGGAAGTTGCAGTCTCTCTTGCTCTCTCTGTGATTACAGTCAAAGACAACTAACAGGAGAAAATACCAGTTTGAAAGCCATGACACTTCATTAGCCTGACATGATGTTCTTGGCATGGTTTTCTGCGTTACCTTAAACACAGTGTTTTCAGAGCCTAACAATATTGGAACATAATGAGTGCATATTTGTCAGCAAAAAAAATATGAATGCAGGTTTGTCTGCAAAGAGTGTGGAGATATATCACATGTACAGCATCAATGGGAAACCGTGACTGCTCACTGTGCACCGAGATTTTCAATTTCTCTACTTGAAATAGAGGGCAAAATCAGGGTTGTAACCCTTATGTGAAGGCAGATACAGCTGGATGAAATGCAATATTTATGCCTTTCTGTACTATTGTTTTACAGTAGCAGTTGTCAACCTGATCAGAGTGACCTAGTGTCCAAAGCTCTTCACCGTCATACTGCTACTGAAAAAATCTGTATCATCAACTAGAGAGGAAAAGAACTCCCTCTGAAAAGTGTTCTCTACTCTGCCTAGCTGCACCTGAATGGCTGAGAATATGGGCAATTCCAGATTCAAACATAATCTTAAAAGACCTGAACTCAGCTGAGAAATTCAGTGCTCAGTGAAATTATTACAGTGTCATACTATTTCAGTAGGGCTAGGATTCAGTGGTATGGCTGTCCTGTGCTTACTCTGTTGCAGAGTGTTTGTTAGAAGCTGGGTCTGTCTATAGACAACCAACAGTACCTGCAAAGGTAGCTCCCCAGCTAGGCACAAAAGCAGAACTGCTTTCAGTGGACGTTGACTACTCTATCTTTTAAAGGATGTGCATGTATTTAAATAACACTCTATGAGAATGCCACTGAAAATGCCAAGAAGCAGAAAGAGCTCAAAGAGGAGATACAAATCAAAGAAAAATTAGACTGGTAATTCATTAACGCTGATTGTAGTAGTTACTCTGGAAAATGTTGAAGAGAGAAGGGAAAGACGTATTTGTCATTTTCCCCAGAGACATGCTTATATTGGCATTTCTTTGGCATGGTTGGTGTACACTGAAGGTGAATTAAACCCTGACTTTTACTAGCATAAAAGGACTGGTAAATACATTAGCTCTGACAGCAGAATGAGAGAAGTTTGACTTAAAAAATGCTCAGAGTTCATCAACAAAAGTCTATTTGAGACATTTTACCTTCCCCCCACCCCACCCCACACTAGTAAAAAGCTAAGACTTTAAAATCTTTCAAATAGATAGAACTTTACAAAAATGTCTATTTTTCAACACTCAAACTGCCAGTTCAAGCCTAAGACACTGCCTTGGAGACCTGGTTCAAATTTCTGCTTGCTTTGGGGGTGACATTTTTTTTTGCCTTGCCTTGCAAGCAGCTGCCCTTCATACCGCCAGATTTCTTCCTCTGTCTAAGGAAACCCTGATCCAAAGGACTATGTCGCCACAAAGTGCTGAGGCTTCTACAAAATGGTATGTAGTCACAGTTGTCCTGAGCAGTTCCATGCAACCCACATAGATGGATCCAGCTTCCCCTGAGGAATCAGCAAGACCATGGTCAGAGTTGCAGAGGAAGAGCTGCACATTTTGAGACTGCCTTGCTCATGTATGTTCAAAAGGCATCATTCTCAGCATTAGCTTAGGACATTGATAAGCCCTGCTGTGCCCTTGCCTACCCATACACACACACAAACCGAAATTCTGATGGGTGGCCTCTTTTGTTTGGCTCAGTTTTTTTTTTCCTAAGACTAGCATATTTTCAGCTGTGGACAGTTCAAGTATCTTACTAAATACCATGCCTTTAAAAAATACTTTTAATTTGGTATGACCTTTGTTGCCTTTTGTATTAATTTTACTACCTGCATGGCAATTAAATTTATTTTATTTCTTAATATAATTTCCTGTTTAATGATGTATTTACTGTCTTTACTGTGGTGACAAGCCTGTTACCTCTTTCATAATTAAGCAAGTTCAATAGTGCTATCAAAGCTACACTATAAAGTCCCAATTAACTGTTAATAATTACAGTATTCTGCTGAAACTCCTTTGTAATTAGCAGGCTACCAGCAGAAAACTGGTTGCCTGTCAGTAATTTGGCTTGATTTTCTCATGTACTGGAGCCCTTCTGTGTTGTTTGGATGGCAAAAATTTCAGCTGCAACTGGGCTGAAAAAATGGTGTTTGTGTGAGTAGTTTTTTTCCTATATATTGCAGCTATCTGGTACTGATTTTTCAGAAGGGTTGGCCTAAGATCTTTTTACTTAGTAATTTATGGTATGGAAATCTAGGAAAGTTTGTTATTAAGAAAAATAACTTCAAATGCCTCACTAATGTCTTAAACCGACCTTATTTTTTTAAAGTACACGTAAGATACATGGACTTCTTTAAGGCATACATTTAAAGAATACCTTTTTTTTTTTTTTAAAGTGTGCACTATTACTTGAACTGATACAATGCTGTTTACCTCATTAGAGGAGAACCTGAAATTAGAGCATTTGTCAGAGATACGAACCCTGTCCAGTTTTCTTGCACTGAATGCTGACCCTTAATTCTAAAGATAATATTTTGAATATCAAGACTGTTAAGTCATTCTTGGGGATGATTTCATAGAAGATCCATCTAGCTGATACATTTCTGCTGTAAATCACAGAATTTCTGACACCTTTTGTGTGCCTGTCATCTACTCTGCAGCTGCCAAAACCTTTTGCTAGTATCCAGCATCTTCTAAGATGTAATGCAATGGAAGCTTCTTCAGGCTTGTGTTGCTACTGCTATTAAAATGTAGGGGCAGTG
The DNA here is from genome assembly GCA_009806455.1 of Tetrax tetrax. NCBI lineage: Eukaryota > Metazoa > Chordata > Aves > Otidiformes > Otididae > Tetrax > Tetrax tetrax. The sequence goes on from WHYT01017497.1 coordinate 837,186, forward strand.
TAACGCCCTTGCCAGCTTTGGCTTATTGTTTCCCCTTGCTTCCTAGTGCATTACGAACTTTTAAATGAATGACATCTTTATTTTTTTGAAAATTGCCTAGTCAGGGCAATTTTTTGTCTTTCAGAGAGGGCAGTTGGACTGACACTTGTCTGGTATCCTCTACAGCCAGCACAACGTGATGGCTGTCTTTCACCAGTTCTTTGGTAGCACGGTCACCTTAGCTCTCCAAACTTTAACCCAGAAAACACATCGATGTCACCCAAAATAACTACATAAGAGCAAGAAGTTTGCAATATAAATTTTTATTTTGGGGGATGGGAGGAAGAAGAGAGTGTAGTGCATTGGTATAGCGGTAAGACGTCTTTCAGCTCCATGCTCTCTGATTATACCTCTGTGCTTTCCTCTTCACTGCTGTAAAACAAGCAGATCTTGAAGGAATTTCTGCAGAAATCATCAGTCACTTGTAACATTTTCGTTGCATGGAGTAACGCAGTAGTGAAGTGATTACTTTCTAGAAAAATGTGACTATAGGATTGGTTGTTATTTTCCAGGTAGCAGAGTTTCAAGGAGTCAAAAAGTCCATCCATACAAGTGTGTGACAGAGTATCAGCTTTCAGTCCAGAGGCCATGCAAAGAATATGGTTATTTAGTGGAATGAGTTCACTCTTTAGTAGAAAGTAATCAATTTCAGAGAAACTATCACATATAATTTGGTGCAATTGAATTTCATTTTTAACCTTTTACTATGATTTATGTGATTAGGTCACCAGAGGAAGTGGTTTTGGAAAGCATGATTAAACACTTTAAGGAACTAATTTCTATCTTCAAGCACCTTGTGTAACTGCACTTTTCAAGTGTTTGCCTTCCTTATCACCCTGGTTGCATCTAAATGTCCTTCAAAATGCTATTTTTTTTTTTTTTAATATAAAACCAGCTGAGAACAACTAAAGCTGTAAATGAGTTGTTATTATTCTGATACTGAATTTCTTCAGTTTTTACTCCATAATTTGAGTTACAATATCAATTTTGTACATTGCTATGCATTGTAAGCATAGCATAGTAAATATCTTTTCTGTGCAGTTCACCTGCTGCAACTTACAATTTTAAAACTGGTATCTTAAGTTATAGCCAGTAGATAATGCCTGAATAAAACATAGACACCAAAGCACAGTTCAGAACGAAGTTATTTTTGTATCAGCTCAAAATATTTGTTAATACTTTTACCTCTGTAATGAGCCCACATTTCCAAAGAGAATTCTATACTGTCCAAACATATCCTCCTCTGTTTGGCTCCTGGCATCAATGCTAACAGGCAGAGAGAGCTCCAAACTATTCCAGTGGTGAGCAGGTTGTGACCCATCAAAGTTCACCAGCTCACTGAATAGTGATTAACATTTAAAATGTATGCAAACTAGTCTCCTAATTAAAGTTCAATAATGGAAGGCTTTGAACCTGTTCATTGCCGTTGGAAATAATCACAGAAGAGAAGCAGGGTGCTTATTAGCAGAAGTCATTATCATAAGAGGCCAAATTCAGCACATCTTCACTTCACATCTTCACCGTGTTGGCCAGTGTTGACAGACAGAGACACAGGTCACAATATATGGGCGTGAACTGGTAATATACAACTTCCCCTGGGTCACTAAATCTTGTTTCCAAATCTTGGAATTTGCTCCTTACAACTGAGGCATCTGGTTGCACTCTGTTGTTAGGTTCATGTTTAAACATCAAAGTAAAGTTAATTTTCCTCTACAATTTGCATAGCCTGTCACTGTTGAGCTTCAGTAAGTTTAGCTAATAGTTTTTGTATTAGATCTATGAAAGTAGCTTAGCAACTCAAGTCTAATTCCTGAGATCTCAACTCTAATCTAGGATATCTTGCCTGCTTCTCTGTACCTCTTTTCATGACTCCTATCCAGCTGTACTCTTTCTCTCTTTCAATATCTCTCCACACGCAGCCAACATTGTATAAGCTGTCTCCTGCTGCTAATGCTGGTGAAAGAGTATTAGTCTGGTGAAGTGTTTGCAGGAAATGGAGGAAGATGGGTAGAGCTATTTTTAGAGTGCCTATTCTGAAGTGCAAAATTCATATCATTAGTGTTCCTAAATTTTCTTTATCTATGGGAGATTGACAAAAACCTTATTTTCTTTTGTGTCTATGCATGTATATCAAGATAAAGATTAGCTGCAAAATCACAACCTGAAGTTGAATTCTTCACATCACCCTAGAGCATGGCAGAAATTGAGGTGTAATTTTCCATACATTCATCATTTGCATTGGAAAGATTATTGTCTTATTTCTATGTCATATTGCTTCACTGTGAAACTTATGAACAACACATTTCTATGTGGCACCGAGGATTGTTGCTACCCAGTTAACTCAACAGTATTTCGGGATATTTAGCAGTTAGAGAAAATCAATGTTTTTTTTTTCGTCTTGTGATGTTTGAATTCACTTAGCTTACTATCCTTTTGCAAGATAACTACCATATAGGACTTTTACTCTCATCTTCTCTGGAAATGACTGGATATCTGAGAGAAAGAAGTGTTAAGATAGATGTTTACTCTCTTTACTCCTTTCTTATCGATATGTTCATGTAAAGGATTTGAGAAGTCTCATGAGACAACTCAACAAAGAAAAGGAGTGTGGACTCGGTGCCCCAACTAATACACCTTCACTCAGTAAATCACTGCAGTTTAAATGGCAGTAGTACAAGAATTCATGATAGCCTTGCTCTTTTCCCAATAGGGTTGGCATGTATACTTGCAAGTCAGTACACTTCGAGAACATAATGCATTGCTCCATAAACTACTTTGTGATAAGATGTTTGTGGGATATTAAATGTAATATATCAGCAACCCTCACAAAATGTTATCCGTGTTTGTTATGATTGTTGCATTAAAAGAAGAGTGATGGAAAGGGCAAGGAGCAAAAGTTATTCTGCAATCCACACAATGCTACACAAAACACAAGGACAATGAAAGTTTTCGCAGATCTTCTTTTGTAAGATCAGTGTTTAAAAGCCCAATTTCCTTCTCTATGATGAGGGGATTGAATTTACTCCCTGTCTTTGTTTTTGAGTGCTCAGTTTAAGAAAGATGTAAAGCTTGGAGATGGGAAACAACCCTCTGACAAGTAAGACCCGTCGGAAGTGTCACTAGTTCAGAAACCCAGGAACTGCAGAACTTGTTTTCAAAAATATTTTAAGTCAGTTTCCTCGCAAACTCTTATGCTGCACTTTAAATTTTCCACTTGAGCAATCACTGTTTAAACCAGTAAGTCCAGCTTAATCACCCATTCATTCTTTGCAAATAAGATTATTCATCAAAAAATCCTTCTGAGTGCATGATCTTCAAGGTTAATAACTAATTGGTCATAGTGTGGGAGCATTAGTCAGTCAATGAAGTATAGGACTCCAGAAACGATCATCAGTAGGGTGGTTTTTTTGAAGAACTACAGATCTGAAAGTTTATCTTTCAATTCTGCTTGTGCAGTTTTCAAGTAAGAGATCTCTGGAGATCTGATGTAGTCCGTGTGCTCTGTCACCAAGAGGGACAGGATGGAGACTGTCCCCTCCTCAGCCCCTGCTTGGGATTGCCTGTTGGACTTCACTGACTTTAAGAGATGATAGGCTTCTGACTTCTTGAAATCAAGCATAATAAAGCCCCCCTGCCCAGCACATGCATACTGCTGCTATTAGGGGCACAAACTTCATCAGCTTATCCAGTGAGATTGATAACAAGTGCCAAATACAAGACATCTTTCTAATGAGACTGGTCACCAACTCATTTTTACAAGTAATTTATTTTCTATACAACCTATCCCCATGGCAACTGACTATTGAGCTGAGGATCACATGTATCTGCTGGTAGCTAAATTTTTATTGTCTTTTAACCAAGCTTGATGTGAAAGGGAGGAAATCTTCTATTTGGTGCTTGTTTACAACAAATGACACAGTAATTCTTCCTTATTAATGCACAAAATAGACATAGAATCTGCTGAACTGTGTCAGATTATTGCTCCACTGCAGATTTTCCATGGCTCCAACTTGGAATCTAGATTATAACCTTTCTAACCAACTGCTAATTATGATGCATTTCCCTATTAACAGTTGTTTTTCTCGTATTTTCAGCAAATGTTAATTGTATACTGAGGGACTAAGCCAAGCCTGTCACTGAGTATCACACTGTAATAAGTTTCTCTTAAAGAATGAGACAACTTAATCATAAAGAGTCAAATGCCTGATGTTCCATTTTCTTCAAGCTCTTTGCCATTGTTGGTGAGTTGGCTTCTGCAACCACAGCAATAGTCGCAGCTGGTGACAGAGTAAGATATATCCCAATGTCGTTAATGTTAGCAATTGTTTTCAGGTGTTTGACAGTTCCTCTACCACAGCCTGCGCCTCTGGGGATCATTTGCCCGCGTGGCAGCCAGCCTGAACAGGACTGCTGCTGGAGGAGGCACACTTTCCTGACCCAGGCTCCACAGTGCAGTGTTTGGCAGCTGTTGGATGGTTTCAGTTATTGTGGAAGATGTGGGGTCCAACTACTCACTGTTACCACAGACTCTTACCAGCTGTATATCGAGATGATTTAGAGGTGTGGTGACAAGGGGGATCTGATTCCTTTGGCATTGCTTTGTCAGGCTTGGAAGAAAATTTGGTATTTTATAATTCCTAAATTAATGATACAATTTCACTAGCATAACCTTGCAACCTTTTATCATTTGGTTTGCAACAAATGCTTATATGCTTAGCTGCACAAATTTAATCATCAGATCTTTTTTTTTTTTTTTTTTTCGGTAGGAGGGTTCATACAGTACACATTTATTGCTCAGAAAGGATACGGGGTAGCTATATAGGGCCAAGAGCCTTGGTGTGATGTAGCCTGCCCACCTGCCACGTTTCCCCTGTAACAATATTCCTACAATCTCTTGCAGTTGTAGTGAGAGTGATGCACTTCACTCATAAAAGACAAGCAGCAATATACTTTATTGATATAAAACAGTGATTTAACAAAGTTTGATGGTAAATGTGACACTGATTTAACAAGATTCGATGGCAAGGTACACTGGATTATTTACTGCACTGAGGACAGGGTCAGACAAAACTGTCATGGGAACCCTCCCATTGAGTCACGAGATTCAGAAAGGACCCCCTTGCTTTCTAAACTCCTCCTCAGAGAGGAGTCTGGGTGCAGCTGGATCCAATCCTAGTCCCTGGCTTGACCAACAGTTTATGTCTAAATGACTATGGGTACACTATCAATCCTTTATATCACTTAGCTAAGATGTCAAAGTTCCAGCACTCTTATTCATAATTCACTTATGGAGTATCTGACACAATAAGGATTCTCTCAATCTCAAGGTGTAACCCTGAGAGACATCCCTACTGAAGGAGAGATCCCCATGTGCAGCCCGCTGCTGTGCAGGACAGCTCAAAGGGCTCTTGGGCTGCTAATTAGTTATGGAGTAAGATAATTGAGTCATAGTCATTTTTGCATACTGACTGCAAATGTTAGTTTCTTCCAAATTTGGCCTGAGTTGGACATTGACTGGCACTGTGGTTAGGTATGCACTTCACCATAAATTAGCTCTTGACTATCGTGTTCTTATCTGTCTCCCCTGAATACACTTTGAGCCAGATGCAGTCATCATGACCAGACACATCCATCACGATGCCACTGGTGGTTATTGCTGGAACAAGGTTACAGGAAAAGGTCAGGTTGTGGTGGGGGGAAGAGGGAAGCACACCATCACAGAGTCTGGATATCCATCTTGGTTAGCATGGTATCTGAGCAATTAATAAGGAGGTTTCATGTGTTACAAAGACCACAAGGTCCTTCTACTTGGTAGCAACAGGTGAAAAGAGCTGTATATGACCAAAAGAACCAAAGACTTTCAAATGAATCACAGTCCACCAAATTACCTGCTGCTCCCGCTGGTCCCAGGAGCATCTGAGTGGTCCTCATGGCAGATAGCTCTCTTATTAGCATGCCAAACTACTGCTGTCTGTGGGTTAAAAACAAATTCATTCAGACAGTCAGGTAACAAGAAGGTGATGTAGAGATTAGAGAAAATTTTGTAGCTCTCTGATCTGAGAAGCTATTTTTAGGAGAAAGTGTCATGTACCACACATAATGCTTGCATCATTAAAAATAAAATTTCATAAATATCATTACTCAAGCGTAGGCTATGACAGTATATCTGCCTGATGATGAACTATTGTATGTTCGAGAAGAATTCAATAAACAATTCTGCAATACTTTTACTATTTAGACAACTTTTAATGGGAGAAAGAAAATACGTTGCTTCAAATGTTTTCAGTAGTTGCTGGCTTAGGGAAAACGAGAAAAATAATTTAACGCATTGTTGTCAAATTTTCACAGGTATCACAGTCCTTAGATCCTCAAAGGAGGCAAATATAGGTAATGCGAAAAAGTGTCTGTAGTTTTATTATTAAATTTGAATTACATATTCAGCACAGCATAAGAACCAAATGCAAAGACTATTGCTGGTCAGAGTTATTGAAGCTGGTTTTTTTTTTTTTTTAAATTATTAATTTATTTTCCCCTGCAGGACAGCATGTGCATCACAGCTCAGATCTAAGAACCATGAAATGTCTAAATTCATACTGTGCCAATGATTCCCATCCCCTGTCATCAGTTATTTAAATCAAAATAAAGCAAGATGCATTACTTTTCACTCATACATATATTTAGACAATGCCTCATAGAGTCCGTTTAGTATCAGCTTCCTCCGAGGGTGGGTCCCTATAGTGGGTCTGTGCTCAGATGTCTTGTGCTGACCATTTTTGCTGCAGTTTGCATTTTCAGAGAAATACAAATTGGAAATACAAAATGGAAAGAAGGAGAAAGAAAGCTCCTGAAATGACAATTATTTCTTAACTGTAAAAAAAATTGAGAAAATAATTGAGACAGATGACCAGATTTAGTAAAAACAAACCTCACTATTAAAAACTAATTAAACATTTGCATTTCAGAGGCAAGTTTCTGTGCAAAAGTTTGAGAAATAGCAGGCTGACGGTGAAGATTATTGACTGTAATTTGCTGAAGGTTTGTAAGTAAGTTATGTGCTATATATGGAGGATTTACTCAGCTCTGCATAACAGTTTTATTATTCTTTTAAAGTGAATAATTTACAACTGTTCTCAGAGGTCTTTTATCAGCCACTTATCTCCTTCAGCTGGACTTGTGATGTGGAGGGATAAAATGAATTGCTGTTTAATATTATAAGAATTAATCAGACCAGAACAGCAGGAGAATAATGGCTGCCTTAACGGTTAAATATTTTACATTTGGCGACAAAACTGCAACTCAAAATATAAGGAATTTAACATTCATGCCTTATCTGAACACTGAAAAATGTTGGTGACACAGTGAACTACAATATATTTGCTGCATATTGTCATTTTAGTTGTTGGTAACTAAACAGAACTATTTATTTTAGTGAAAGAAGTTCCTTGTTGCCTAAACAGTTCTCCCTGCCCTGTGCTATTGTCAAAACTTTAATCCATCAGATGGGCTATATTCCTTATAGCTTTCGCGCGCTATTACAATCTTTAGACCAAGTAAAATGTCCTTTTATGGATTTTATCTGCTAAATTATAACTGTATTTTTGCCATCACTAGTTTAAGTACAGCAGCAACAGAAAAACCGTGAAAATAATACTTCTGTGCTGTTGGAATTAATTTTTGTAATGTAGCTGTTCTCCATATTTTCCTGCAACATAGTCAGTCTTTCCATAATGATGTAAATTAAAAAAGTTGAACTAGAGAAAGCTGGAAGGAAAGAAAAGAAGTATTTATGGACATAAAAATATAGTCTACAAATATACTGCACATTTATTACTAAATTTCCATAAACATTGTACATTCTTCTGGGTGAGAAATTATGTGTGAAAGGTAGAGAAGCAGCACATATTCCTGCAAGGAAAAATCCTTGGAGATTTTGCAGCTTTTTTCATCCTTGAATTATTGTGATGTTTAGGTGTGTGTCACACATATGAGGAACACCAAGCACAGCACACTTTTTCTGTATTTACAATATTTACACTACTGACAAAAAAAAGTATTTCCTCCAGATTTTATTATTCTGTTATACTAGATGTGGGTCTGTAACTCTAATTTGCAATAAACATAGGCTCTGCTAAGTGAAACTTACTTCTAAGTTTCTTTCTGGTCCAGAAAAGCGCCCTTTGCTGCTATTCTACACCTTCCAGGAGCCTGTATGTCCAGGTTATTTTTGCTGCAAAACACAGTTTAAGTCCAGCCCGCTCTCATACGCTCGGCTCCACGGAATAGCGAGACTGGCTTCTCTGCCACCATGTTATGTGTGCTGTACTTAGATATATCGCTGTGCCTGCTGTGTTTTGAGGTGGAATGCAGTACTCCACACTCTTCTGTATTACAAAAGGTTCAGTGGTAGTGTCTTCCACCAAATTAACTCACGACTGGCTAAAGTATCAAGAGCTTCAGAGACTTAAATTCTGTTGTATTTTATTACTTTCCAGATTGCCCGAATGGCACTTGTTCATTAACTTGTGAAATTCCTGCTTATCTTATGCATTTTATCCTCTCCATGTCACAGGAGTTGCAGCTCCAGAGGACTCTTAGCTTTTTTGGTTGTACTGTTTTAAATTGTCCTTACAGCTGCTAGCACGTGCTGCTCAGTGATCACTCAGAGTAAAGGAGTCCAGTATAAGCTGTCATCATTGTTTATGTGATTTCTACTGACTCGTGTAAGTTGAGCTTCTTAACAAGACAAATTGCTTATTCCAGAACTATCACTGAAGGTATGGATCCCCAAGATGAAGAAAGAGCTTGTTCTGCCTGAATCTGTGCAAGTATGGTGCAAAATGTCTGATTTCTACTATCTTTCCAAGGTGATTGTCATCTTAGAATCATAGAATGATTAGAGTTGGAACGGAACTTCAAAGGTCATCTAGTCCAACGCCCCTGCAAGAAGCAGGGACATCTCCAACTAGATGAGGTTGCTCAGAGCCCCGTCCAACCTGGTCTTGAACATCTCCAGGGATGGGGCATCAACCACCTCTCTGGGCAACCTGTTCCAGTGTTTCACCACCGTCACTGTAAAAAAATTTTTCCTACTATCTGATTTGAATCTACCTCCCTCTATTTCAAAACCGTTGCCCCTTGTCCTGTCACAACAGGCCCTGCTAAAGAGTTTCTCCCCATCTTTTCTGTAGGCCTCCTTTAAGTACTGGAAGACCGCTATCAAGTCTCCCTGGAGCCTCCTCTTCTCCAGGCTGAACAGCTCCAACTCTCTCAGCCTGTCCTCATAGGAGAGGTGCTCCAGCCCTCTGATCATCTCTGTGGCCCTCCTCTGGACCCTCTCCAACTGGTCCACGTCCTTCTTACGTTCTTATGTTATCATGACTGCCTTTGAGCTACCTTAAACAGTTCCTTGAAATTTTTGAAGCTGTCATTTGAACCTTGGGAGAGATTAAGTATTTTCTTAAAATGTAGTGACACGTAGGCACTCATGAAGACACTTGCAAATGCCAAGTCTTATTTTCTCAGTTTACCTGTTCACCTAAAAGGTGATGTTTGGTCATCACGTCTGAATAAACTACCTCTTAGTCTCTTATAGGTGAAAGGTGAATATTTTCTGTAACCATAGATCTTCTCGGCTGCTTGAAATGTCCAAACTGTGACTGTTGCCCCTGTTTATTCAGGCCAAACCCCAATCAATTTTAACAAATGTTTTGTACACAGTAATTATACAGGATTAGAATCCCCTCTTTTTTTTTTTTTTTCCAGACTGTGTAGTATAAAGGACATTTTGGACATTGTGTCCAGTTCTGGAGCCGCCAACATGAGAAGGACATGGACCAGTTGGAGAGGGTCCAGAGGAGCGCCACGAAGATGATCAGAGGCTGGAGCACCTCTCCTATGAGGACAGGCTGAGAGAGTTGGGGCTGTTCAGCCTGGAGAAGAGGAGGCTCCAGGGAGACCTGATAGCGGTCTTCCAGTACCTCAAGGGGGCCTACAGGAAAGACGGGGAGAGGCTGTTCAGTAGGGCTTGTTGTGATAGGACAAGGGGTAATGGGTTTAAATTAGAGGGAGGTACATTTAGATTGGATATTAGGAAAAAAATTTTTCACAATGCAAATTGTAGAGCACTGGCACAGGTTGCCCAGAGAGGTGGTGGATGCCCCATCCCTGGAAACGTTCAAGGCCAGGCTGGATGAGTCTCTGAGCAACCTGATCTAGTCAGGGATGTCCCTGCTCCTTGCAGGGGGGACCTTTGAAGGTCCCTTCCAACTCTAGCCATTCTATGATTCTATGATTAGTACTTTTCAAGATCTACAATATATTCTTCTTCTGTGTTGGCACTATGTAGCAGAATGTAATAAAATCTCATTTTATGCTTGGAATAAAAAACATCCTAGACTTGTTGTAACTATTATAATGTAAAATAAAATTATTACAAACAACTGTTAATCCTATTGGCCTTTGATTACAGTCAAATGTTTTATAATATTACAGTCTGGCTGGGCTATGAATAGGTCAGGGTAATTTACTTTGAATTGTAAATGCTCAAATAATAATTTTTCTTGGGCTTTTTTTTTGTTTATTCTTTCATAATCTGCTCTTTCTTCTTCAGTTTCAGGGAAGCGCCTGCCTTTGTTTAGATTCTACAAAACCAGAGTGTGTTTGCAGATTCTCTCATTTCCATAGGTAAATGTTGCAGCATCAGAGGAAGAAACATTCTAACAAGAAAGCTTTCTTGTGTCATCTATAGCAGGAAATACATTGATCAAGAGAAACTTCTCCATACCAGGTTACAGTACATAGATTTTACTATGCAATTTTACAGATGCAGATAAGAAGGTTTTTATTGTACAGCAATATCCACAGGTAATTTGCTTTTCCTAAATACTTTTGTAAATACTGGATGGCTCAGGAGACCAGTAATGAGATAACTCAATGGTAATGGGATGAAGAAATTTTCACTTTTGGATCAGTAGTTTGAATCCAGTCTATCTAAGGATCATTTTAAAATCATTAAAATTCAGTGGATGGGTGGTAATTCAGGACTTGGGAAATCAAAATTCAGTTCTTCCTCTCCTTCAAACTTCCCGTTTTACCTCAGAAAAGACACATAGGGTGAGATTTATGAAGATATTTATTATTGAAGTATCTCCATGGACCTGATCCTTCACTTCTTTGATTCTTAGCCTCCATCTGTGGTATGTTCACAAGCACTGTACATTCTGTCTAATGACTCTTTTTTCTTTAGAAATGGAGACTGGCAGTTATTCATAGATATCATAATTTAACATACACTGTTGTTGGACATAGCAGCAAGGAGCTAAGGAACTGGACACTTCTTTCAGAAAAGGTATGAGCCCAGGCAGGATGAAATAGCAGGCAGGATGAAATCACCTCCCCTAGGCTAAGCTGCCTTGCCCATGGACTTCATGTTTTTCAAGGACACTTCCAGCTCCATGTCAGGATCAAAATGCTGGTGGGTGTCTCACACTGCACAGCATATGAACGTATGGTTTGTAGCACGCTTAGGTGAGAGAGCATCTGAAGTGAGGAGACAGATTTCCTTATATATTTTTAACAAGGATGGATAAGGACTAGGGAATTGTTTTCTGGACATGCCATAGTTAAATGTCACATATGCACCTTGCCTCACTGCTTGCGAGAAGCATGCTCTTTTTGCCCCTTTATAAACTTTTTATGGTATTTATCTAAAAATAGATGTGCTGAGGTGTATCAATGTTAGGAACCTTCAGAGCAAACAGCTGTCAAACCTTCCACACAGTGAAGCAATGCTCTACATTAAAAATAGCCTGAGATCCCACCTGGGAGCAGCTCCCAGCTAGTGCTGAAACTTCAGCTGGTTTCAGGACAGAAGGGAACAAAATCATTGTCCATGAATTCAATTCTCCACAATCATGCAAAGAAGTGAAAATGGACAGGTTTTTTTTTTATTTATCTTATTTTACTACTGCTTCATGTAAACAACGTGCAATTTCTCAAATGCCATACAAGTTAAAGGGAGAGAAAAGTACTCCTTAGCTTTAAAATGGGAAAATAAATAAAGAAGCAGGAAAAAAATAATCTAGCCAAGACATCTACTTTTGTAAGAATGGTCAGACTAAGTACTTCACAAATGCTTGTTAAGCTCTTCTTAATTACAGATATTAACCTCACACGGTGGCAAAAAGCACTGCCACTGCATAAAGTTATATAAGTATTATTTGGTGGTAATCATTAGAAATTTGTGGGGTTTTTTTGTAAACCTGACTGTTAGAATCATAGAATCATAAAATGGTTAGGGTTGGAAGTGACCTTCAAACCCCCTGTCCCCTGCAAGAAGCGGGGACATCCCTGACTAGATCAGGTTGCTCAGAGACTCATCCAGCCTGGCCTTGAACGTTTCCAGGAATGGGGTTTCCACCACCTCTCTGGGCAACCTGTGCCACTGTTCTACAACCCTCATTGTAAAAAAATCTTTCCTAATATCCAATCTAAATGTACCTCCCTCTATTTTGAAACCTTTACTCCTCATCCTGTCACAACAAGCCCTACTGAACAGCCTCTCCCCGTCTTTCCTGTAGGCCCCCTTGAGGTACTGGAAGACCACTATCAGGTCTCCCTGGAGCCTCCTCTTCTCCAGGCTGAACAGCCCCAACTCTCTCAGCCTGTCCTCATAGGAAAGGAGCTCCAGCCCTCTGATGATCTTTGTGGCCCTCCTCTGGACCCTCTCCAACTGGTCCACGTCCTTCTTATGTTGGCGGCTCCAGAACTGGACACAGTACTCCAGGTGGGGTCTCACGAGAGCAGAGTAGAGGGGCAGAATCACCTCCCTCAACCTGCTGGCCACGCTCCTCTTGATGCAGCCCAGGATGCAGTTGGCCTTCTGGGCCGCAAGGGCACATTGCTGGCTCATGTTGAGCCTCTTGTCCACCAGCAATCCCAAGTCGTTCTCCTCAGGGCTGCGCTCAATCCATTCTCCGCCCAGCCTGTATTTGTGCCTGGGATTGCCATGACCCAGGTGCGAGACCTTGTACTCAGCCTGGTTGAACTTCATGAGGTTGGCATGAGCCCACCTCTCCAGCCTGTCCAGGTCCCCCTGGATGGCATCCCTCCCTTCCAGCGTGTCGACGGCACCACACAGGTTGGTGTCATGGGCGAACTTGCTGAGGGTGCACTCTATCCCACTCTCCATGTTGCCGACAAAGATGTTGAACAGGGCCGGGCCCAACACAGACCCCTGAGTGGCGCCACTTCTCAGTGGTCTCCACTTGGATGTTGAGACGTTGACCACCACTCTCTGAGTGCAGCCATTCAGCCAACTCCTTATCCACCAAGTGGTCCATCTATCAAACCCATGTCTCTCTAGTTTAGAGAGAAGGATGTCATGCGGGACAGTGTCAAAAGCTTTGCAGAAGTCCAGGTAGATGATATCCGTTGCTCGTCCCTTGTCCACCCATGCTGTCACCCCATCATAGAAGGCCACCAAATTGGTCAGGCATGATCTGCCTTTGGTGAAGCTATGTTGGCTGTCCCCAACCACCTCCTTGCTCTCCATGTGCCTTAGCATGGTTTCCAGGAGAATCTGCTCCATGACCTTGCCAGGCACAGAGTTGAGGCTGACCGGCCTGTAGTTGCCTGGCTCTTCCTTGTTTCCCTTCTTAAAAATGGGGGTTATGTTCCCTCTCTTCCAGTCATCGGGGACCTCACCAGACCACCACGACTTCTCAAATATGATGGCCAGTGGTTTGGCAACACACAACACAACCTGTTTTTGTTCCCACACAACACAACCTGTGTGAGAGCTGACTTTCATCTTGGAAGCATCATTATTTACAAAGATATTATCTTACCTCTCTAAATGCAGAGCACTTGGGTAGGTGTCCCTTGATGTCTGGTGTGTGTCTTAAGATTCAGTGTTAAACAAAGCCGTGTCTCTTATCAGCAACAGGGACAGCCAAGTAAATGACCATTTTACATGTTCTGCCACTTAGCTTTCAATTATGACGTTATAGCTTCAGCTTTCCCCTTTTGAAGCTGTACAATACACTACTGCTCACTTAATGTTAGAAGCCAGTCCTCTTCCAAGCATCAAGGTGAGTTCAGTGCCTGATATTCAGCTTACATTATAGACATTCCAGGTAGTCTTATAAAAAAGAAGAAAAACCTAATCACAGCATGATTCTGGATCAGTGGTAAACACAGTCTGCCCTGAAGTGATCCTTATCTGTTTGTATTGGAATTTTAAAGTAATCCACGCTTAGCAACCTAGGAGTACTGAGCGGGTGATTCTATAGAGGGGATTATAAAAAGAAAAGATTAGATAGCCTCATACGACCTAAGACTGTGTATAAAACTAAATATTTTCTGCCTTTGTCAAAGGGAAATGCACCTCACTACATCAGCACTGCTGTTATTTATGTTTGCTGTTACATTTGTAGTCATATGCCCACCGTGCCCACACTGCTGTATATACACACACCAAAAGGATGACCCTTGTCCTAGAGAACTTTATAACTAGGTGGAAAGTCAGGAGCAAGAGAGGTGTATTCCCTGGCTGCCAGTTTCCAAGGAAATAATGCTATTTCATACAAGTGAATCATAGAATCATAGAATCATAGAATCATAGAATCATAGAATCATAGAATCATAGAATCATAGAATAGTTAGGGTTGCAAGGGACCTTTAAATGTCATAGAGTTATCATTTCAGTTAGCTATCATTTCAGCTATTCTTTTCAGTTAGCATAGTAGACAGTTCCCACTTTCAGGGCCTTGGTAGCCTAATTATTGTCAGCTATTGTTCGATTGAGTACATTATTAAAATGAGATTTTGTCCCCATTTCTTGAAGAACACTTGATAAAACTGTTTTTTCCTGTCTTAAAAGCTGGAAAAATGGCCTTTGTATAGCATTAATAAAGCAAATGCAGTGGTCCCAATGATTCATTGCAATGTAGCAGGGTTTTGATAACCATGTCTGTACTCACCTTATATAAAAAGTCAGAAAATATTACTGAATAATTACTTCTAATATACATATGTTGCATTAAACTAGGTTCCTAAGTCCCAGTCTTCACTTCTGTGCCAAGATGTTAACTTGTCCATAACTCAAACATGTTAGAAATTGGCATTCTGCTTGTGTTGTTTTTAAAACATCACCATAATCTATTTCCCCTTACACAGTTAGTAAGAAAGTAGCTTCAGGGATACTATCACTATTGTAAATCTAGGAAAAGGTATGATTGCTATGAATGCTGAAAACATTACGATGTCTTTGATAGGGTCACCAGAGTATAATTTCATCACTGAAATCTCAGTTAAAAATGCAGCAAAGTACATCTGAAAATCTTCAGTGGGAGCACATTTGAATGGCAAAACGATATTAGCCAGTACTAAACCCACTTTGATTCTATTACAGGTTTGTATTAATGCTATACTTCCTGGTGATGTGAATTGCTTTCCCTCTCTGAATGCAACATAAAAGTGAACTCCATGTATATCTGGATAGATGAAAAATTCAGATTCTATGCAGTCCTCTGTAGCTGTACACACCTTTATGTATAAAGCATATTAAAATATTTGTTTAGCTTTTAGGGAGGATTTTCACAGCGTTTGTGACTGTGTGTTTTGTTCCTTTGGCCCCATCATAAATTTAAATGTCTTGCTTGAGATGTAAGATTCACAGATATGAATACAATACAAACTTACCTACTTTCTACTTTAGCCCTGATCTGGCAATTTTTATAGAATGCAGTTCATGTATCAGTTTGGTTTTCTCTACTTGCTGGAGAAATAATGGCGAAGATGTTCTTCAAGCATAGACAAACCCTCAGAGTAAAGAGCACAGCAGAATCTCAACATAAGCATAGAGAGTTCCAGAAATGTAAGTCCAAATGTTCAGCTGGATGCAGAGCACCATAAAGCAATAATTGAAGAAATCCTGTCTGTGACCTACTGAACACGTGCAAATTGATTGTACTTTACATGTGCAGTAGAAGTGTGTTCAGCTCCACTTTGTGTAGTTACAGCCATTGCTGAATGTCCTGCTGCCAATAAAATATTTCAAAAACTGATAAAGCAGTAGATTACATGGCTGGCAGGTCTTCAGTTGTGAGTTTATTTCACTTCACATGAACTACAATGAATAAACAATATGGGACCAAAATGCCTAAGACCTTCCTAAATGTCCACTGGTAACCTACACATGTAAGGCTCTGTAGGGCATTATTATCCTGCTAAGTCAACTAGAGTTTTATCTTTTAATGAATATCTCTCCTTCGTGAGATGAGAAGATAACAACACACTGCTCTTTTGTCTCCTTTGGAAGAATTCTATGTCAAAGAGAAAGCTGTCACTATAAAAATTGTGGGATGTGTTCATTTTTTTTTAGGTACAGTTGCAAGGGAGAATTTATGAAATGTTGAAACAAAACTGTGCATCAGGCCACTTCCAGGTTGTGGAACATCTAGAAAAAACTTTAGCTTCTTCAGCATAAGTCTCCCTCTAACCACTAAAAGATTAACTGCTTGGTAGTTCACCTTCTGAAGAGCAAGAAAAGCACTGAAATTCACACCATATTGCTAGTGTCAAGCCTTTTTTATTTTTTTTTTCTGGAGATGTATTTAGTGCCCTTCTGAAGTTAGGAAGCTGGATTAAAAAAGATTATTAGTTGATTCTTCTGTTTTTCAGAGTTTTCTCTTGGTTGGGAAGGAGGTAGAAGAAGCCTTTTCACTCTCTGATGCTGATCTCAGCTGTGATGCGAGGATCAGGGCAGTTAGGGCTGAATTCCCACTGTTTGCAGGCCCAGAAGAGATCATTGCTATTCAGTCATGCCAGGCTGAAGACTATGCATTTTCTTCTATGATGTATATGCCACTTCTCATTAATTCTGAGAGACCTGCTACTTTAGAAACCAGGGTAAACAGAATAATGTATTGGATGAGATCTCTGCTGTGAATAAATTTGTTTCCCAGCAAGTGTAAAAAATGAGCAAGGCCAAAATCCCTCAGAGCAGAAAATGTCACAGTGATCGCTAATACATTACTGCACAGAGAAATGCCTAATAAAACCCCTATTAGGATGTCATACCTGCTTACTACTGAATTCTCCAGAAAGTTTATTTGATATGTCTAAGCTAATTATCAAAGTCTTGGTGATAAGAAGCAGCTCACTGGGCTTGAATGTGTCAGAACAGAGTGACTAAATTGTGAGAACTCATGGGCCTCTGCTTTGAATAATTAACTTGACTCTTTGTAGAAAGCATGCACCTTGGAAACTAATCTTCTCTTTGCACAAAGCAGTTTGTCCTTGTGTTGCCTTTGAAAAGTAAACTGTTTAACTGTGAGGCTATTCTCATCTCCATTCTATTCATCTCGGAGCTTTTTTCCATATTTTCCTCTCTGTACTTTGTGTGTTACCGCTCTTGCACTGACAAAGCTCTGTTCTTGCTAAAAAATGAAATGTGAGATTGTGTCATTTCCACCAAATGGAACAGCTGTATCCTTTCAGCACTGCCTTTGTGGCACAGAGCCTTTTTCCCCTCCGTAATGCTAATTATATTCAAAGAACACCAACTTTGCACTGGATTTGCAACAGAAACAAATGGTTGGTATGCACAGGGAGTACGACTGACTTGGCAGGAGGGAACTGTGGTAGAGGCTCCCGTGTCTCCTGAGTGAAGTCCTGACTGCACTCAAGTTGAAGTCAAACCCCTGCTGACGGCTGTGAGACTGGGATCACATCGTTTGGATCACAGGTACGTTTCTGCCCCTGGTGAGTTGCTGTTGCCAAGAATAATACACTGTTTGCTACGTGGTTGCTTGGCTGAAGGGAACGGTTCCCTGTCTGCTGCCTAGCGAAGTCCTATGTCCAAATTTCAGAAGCCATCATCGCATTTGGCAGTCTTAGCATAAGAATTAAAGTATGGAGGCCAAGCAATTTTTTCATTTTTAGTCTTCCCTTCTTGGAACTAAAGAATAATAAGCCTGGCAATGACAAACTGTGGTACCTAGCCTCTGCACTAACAGGTCTCTCAGATTACTGTTTGGGGAAAAGAGGAGGACTGCAACATCATGGCCTGTTGCAACCTGATCTCCTGTGGCTCAACACATGACACAACCTGTAGCTCCAGCTACAGGTCACTGGACGTGGCCTGTGGGCTCTTTGATCTCTTGATGACGTTAGATGAGGAAGAGTCTGTGTTTTAAATAGAGCTGACTTGTTCAAAAGCAGGAAAACAATAATAACATTTGCAAGTAAGAGTTTACCTCTTCCAGGTGAAACAGTCATGCATCCCTCCAGAAGGAAACCCTGGTGCATTACAGCCTTTTGCTCATATTGTTTTCTGAAATGGTAGAGCACCATGGTGTATTTTGAATGGTCTCTAGTGGCAGATTACCGTAGTACTATTCCTCTGCTGTATTATTTTGGAAAGCACACTTCCCTTAAGTCCTCATGAAATACATTAAGAATAGGAGCTAATCAGTCTCTGATGCCAGCACCGTGCCTCTAGGAAATGCTGGATGTGCTTGTCATTCCAAACACTTCCTCAGCTCCCTGGTTCCCTTGTTCTCTGTGAAATTTAACAGGCATCCTTCTTTGGCACCCTGGCAATAATACTTTCAAGATAAGGATGGCCTTTCTTACACCAGATACAAAATTTTGGTGTACAGATTTTCTGTTCTAGCTTTGATTAAAAATAGACAAGGAAGATGTAAAGCTATCTTTAAGTAACATTTACATGGTCTATACTGGATCTCACCTGTAATTATTATGATTAAAATTTGCTCAAAATACATTAAACTATGTGAAAAGCCAGGGCTTCCTATAGCTAAGGATAAGATGGGATGGATTACCTGAACCAGAGCTCCTTCAGTAGATACAGCTATAACATTATGTTCTGCAGTGAGTTCTTCAAATTTGCAAGCAACTAGGGAAAATTCTTTGGTGTACTTTGGTCCAGAAAAAAACCTGCTTTGTAAGATGAGGCATGCTTCTCACGAGGTGCAGCTAAAGGAGCCTGTCAATGCAACACAAGCATCCTTCATCACCCTTAGTGTGAGCAAGTAATTTGTCCACTGATCAAAATGTCCCTCCCAAAACTATTATTTTTTTAATGCTACAGGCTGTAAGACTGAAGCCCATCTCCTTTTTCTATGCTGCCTTTACAGGCACTGTTAACAGTTGCTGTGGATAATGAAACTTAATAAAACATGTTCCTTTCAGATCTCGAGGCTGCTTCGCTAAAACCTGTACTCAACTGGGATGGGTCTCACAGTTTATCATCTTAATTCTGGGTTGCTATTTAGTAAAATTTACAAAAAAAAAAGTAACAAATATTTATTCCTATGGGGGAAAGTGATGAAATTTGGAAAGTATTCAGTGGTTTTGCCACAAGATATTTGTCAAAAATTTTTCATGACCTTCAGAGGCCATTACTAAAATGAGCAGTACTTTTTTTTTTGCTTTGGATATGAAATGAAGCTCGATGATTCAAAACACATGAGGTTTATCCATCTATCTGACCCTTGTTGCGGAAATCTCTTTACTCACATCAAGCTGTACAAAATGAATATATTCAGGAAAACTTTATCTTAAAGAGCTATGTTCCTCTTCCAGTTGTCTCCTTAGTCACAGGTAAATGGTGCCGGGAGAGTACACCAGTAAGGCATTGATGTTACATTTGCCTCAGGATAAATTTCTTACCTTGTTGTCAGCTGCTGGCCAAAATCACAGAGAAAACACTAATCCACACTGATTGTTGGTACAATGTGGTATGGAATAATGTCATGCCATTTGTCTGCTGTGCAAAACCCAAACTTTTGAAAACAGTGTTCTGGATCAAGATGGAGCAATCACATATAAAAATTTCACTCCACTGAAGTTGCTGAGCATTTGTTCAGTGTTGATGTTGTTATTTATTTCAATCAATCAAAACCTTCCTTTTCCTTGGAACAAAAGCATACTTCATTTTTGTATCGTATCCTGTATATGAAATAAACATTCAGAAAATCAACTGAGATTTTTCAACACAGCTGTATCAAAAACCTTACTCCAGACT
The DNA here is from genome assembly GCA_009806455.1 of Tetrax tetrax. Classification (NCBI taxonomy): domain Eukaryota; kingdom Metazoa; phylum Chordata; class Aves; order Otidiformes; family Otididae; genus Tetrax; species Tetrax tetrax. The sequence continues at coordinate 857,278 of WHYT01017497.1, forward strand.
TTTTCAAAGCAACATATCTTCTACATTGATTAATAGTTGTTGAGTATTTATTGGTTCTTTTTCCCCTCATTTGAGAAATATCTCACCAGAAAAATGTTATCCTATTTTAACAGTGAATTTCTGATAAATGACTTTATAGCAGAAGTAGTTATGTTCAAAAAAAAAAAAAATGCTGAAATAAGTTTTGGTTCTGACATCAACTTTAAACTATGGCCAGCTTGTGGACAAGCTATATTTCTCTGGGAATACAGCATTCCTTTTCTTGTTCAGATGGCATAAAATTGTCATGTTTTGAGGTTGTTTACTCAGCAGTAAGTTTCAAATAAAATAGTTTTGTTGTAATTAGACATATTTTTCTGCTTACTAGAAGTACCTCCTTAGCTTTATTTACAGGTAATAAATTTAGATGAGTAACAATTTGGGTAGCTTGCCTATTTGATTCTTAATTTTTATTATAATTTTTTAAATGGGCTTTTCAATCTAGAGTAAGCACACACTTTCAGAACTATGCAAATTTTGCTGATTTCAAGAAAAAAAAAGAATATTTGTGGGGTTTTTTTATTAACACTCTGACTCTGGATCTAACATCAATCCATCTTTCTTCTCCTTTTCTTCTGGATAGGCCAAAAAGGCTAATTTGAATAAAGTGTTAGAGAGACAGTGAGAGAATATCCAGTTTGTGTTGTAAATGACCACTGACAAAAGTATTGAGGAAAACCAATATCTGTTTTCTTTTGGCTCTTAATGGAGGAAAGTCTTGCATGCTTCCTACAGGCTTCTCAGGGCCCTTTGGTCCCACCAGACACGTCGTGGCAGACAGGCGCCAAGTGCCTCTGAATTCCCCCACGCAAGTGCTGGAGGCTAGGGGTGACTATCCTTAGTACATGCTGGGTACTGAACTATACTATTTGCTGGAATAAACCAGTTTCAAGCTGCTCTTAATGGAGCTCATTGAGTTCCATCATTCAGAGGGTCATTCGCTCTCCTGCTGGCTGTGAATTTAAGACATTACACATATTGAGTACCTCTCCATCAGTGACGGAGGGCTGGAATTGAATTTAGCCCTATGACTTGTACTGCTAAGAGCATGCTAGTGAGTAAATACTTAATGAATATAGGCTCAGCTTCTCTTTCATCTACCTATGTTTGAGTGGGTGACAGAAAGTAGAAGACTGCGCTGCAAAGAGCCATTCAGAGCTTGAAAGGATGTTGTAGAGGTTTTATTTCCTAAGGAGCTCCCTACCCTATGGTAAGATGGTAGCAGACAAATTTTTGTGAAGAGTTTCTACTTGGCTCTATCTGTTCAAGAGACAATAAAATTGTTAATATGCTTTTTATATTCCTGTGTAAATAATTTCTTTATCTAAAACTCACAAAGTGCAACACTCACACACTTGTCAGGCAATGATTCAGAGGAACTAAAAATAATAAAAGTAAAGGAGAAAGATTAAGGACGTAATTGTGGAGGATGATTGATTACAATACCATTCTTCCATCTGGGCTTTTGCAGCAGGAGTGTGAATTATGACGCAGAAGAGCAGAGGCGGGGGTATTTTGCGGACACTGTCGATGGAGTGATTCCAGGAGTGACATCATAATAATGTTTATCTAATTCTCTTTCTTTATATGAAAACATATACAGAAGTCAAATGGGAAGATAAATGCCATGACCCCGGTTTGGGTGGTTCTTTTTCACTTTTCTGCTTTGTGCTGTTGGGCTATTTTGCATGTTTGTGGTATTCTCCCATTCAGGGACAACACACCAAAATAATTTGTGCATGTGACAACAAAGATTTTCTTGCTCTTGCAAGTGTGATGGATGTTGCTAAAATTCGGGTTACTTCCATGGATTTCAGTGGAACAGATCTGATTTGCAAAATTTTAGCAAATATCTGTAGTCTGGTTTACTTAGGTGTATGTGACTGGAAGAGGAATTTCTGAAATTCCATTGTAACAAATGAGGAAAAAAGAGCTAAGAGAGAAAATTTTTCATGTACTCTGCAAAAATGAAAAGAATACAGGAATTACATATGATCTAGAATGTATTTCTTACCAACTGTGTATTACACCTTTGCTATGTATGAAAAATTAAGGCTGCTTTGTATGGCTACTTGTGTCGCTAAGGACTCTGAAGAAAGCTTGATTTTTGCCTGGCTTACACTGTTGACTATAGCAATACACAGTAGTACAAGTTCAGATTTCTATTCTGGTATCTTAGTTTGGGTGCACTTTTACGTTTGTTTTGCACTAGTAGGAGTGATTATTTGAGTGATTATTCAAGTAAGAAGACCATAGTGAATAAAACTTTACATGATTTGAACATAGAAAATGACCTAGAAGTTACCAACTGAAATCTTCTGAGGAGAAATGTTATAAAACAGAGGTAATTAAATGTTTTTGCAATTTTTTTCCTGGTTGCAGTGGCAAAGAAAAAAAAAACCAACAAAAAAAAACCCCCAACCGAATAATCCTGGGGTTTTGTTTTGTTCTGTTTTGTTTTTCTCCTTCCACTTTCCCTTCATCTAGCATTGATGACTCAAAGAATATGAGTTCATGAAATGGAAATATTTCTGAGCTGGATGAGTTTTTTGTTGTGTTTTGTGTTTTTGTTTCTTTGTTTGTTTGTTTGGTTTTTTTTTTGTTAAAAAGAAAGAAACTCATAAAAAGCCTTTGTTAAATTGAACTTCTATAGAACTTCTGAATCAGAAAAACCAATTCCATGCCAGTAAAATATAAATCCAGCCTCAAACGTATTTTGTCCTGCTCCAGGGACTGTACGGCTCTGGGACTTTTCCACTGGCACGATACCATGTTGAGTGTTCTGCTTAAGTAGATGCTATAACTCTCCTCCAAAGCTAAGTCTACCTGAATTATGCTGCCTTTTTACTCCAGACATCAAAGCAGTGAAGCCTACTGCTTCCCTTGTGTAAATAATTTTCTGCTAGTTTCAACAGAAAGCTGTAAATTGCCATATCCAGGTGAAGCCAGAGGTAGCTCAGAAGATGTTTTTCCCTTTTGTAGGATCAAGGCTTTGGAGGAAATCAGTGCTTGTGACAAAATCCAAAGCCCCATGACTTTTGTACGGTTACTGATTTTTCTGCAAATACCTTTAAATGTCTCCAGATTGTAAGCCTTTTCAGGCTTTTTAGAACTGTATCCCTGAACCATCAGATTAACTAGACCTAATCTACTGTGCCATATGGAGCATAGGCTATCTCATCAGAGAAAAGATGGCTTAAAGTTGAAAAGAGTGTGAAGGAAGCTTCCAGGTTGTAAGAGTCTTTGCTCTGAAGAGAGTTTATAAAAAGAATTTTAAAGGATTTATTTTTTTCTGACTTGACAGGGCAGTGCTCTTCAGTGGTTTCAGCAGTGCTTGAATATTGATAGGGACTATCAGAAAAGGTTAGCAGAAGAAGGGTGCAAAATACCAAGTGACGTAATTTAAAAGCTGGGAACAAGATAGAGATTCTGTAGGAGATGTTTCACTTATTATAGCCATCAGATGGCAAGTGAGCCATCCAAACAAACCAGGTTAGAGGAAGACTTGACAGTCTTCAAATCCACATACAGCAGTGAGCTCTACATGGAGCTGCATCTTAAAGCTGTTCAGCAGCTGCAGCTTTTGCAGAATTTATGGGCCACTTGATTAACAAAAAGGACTTCTTTCCTGAGCACCATAAAGCTGTGCTCTATAGAAAGCCTGGGTCCTCCCCACTTCAGAAAATACCTTTCCCCATGGTGCTTGGTGATGGTTGCCATCAGTGTGGGCAGCTGCCTGTTCATGGGGTTGTGAAAGAAGAGTGTGCAGGTTCACAAGGCCTTAGGGACACGATTACTTATCAGACCTTTTGTTTCCTAGAGCATCAGCCCTCCAGGATGATGTTAAAGCCACCGTTGTCCTGTTCTCCCCAGTTCAGGCTGAGGCTTCAGCTTAGCCCATGGAAAGGTCTAGGGTCCTCTTGCTGAGGAGAGCCTAGGTGCAACTGGTGCAAGGCTGTGCTGACTGCATGGAAAGAACAAATTTCCTATCTTTATTTTCACTGTTTTAACAGACAGAGATTTCAGTCTGGAGAAACTGATGTGTTGGGTGTCCTAGTTTAGCCAGGATGCAAAAGCATTGGCCGTCTTTACTTTAGGATGCTCAAACAGATAAAGAAATGGCTCATTAGAGCTTCAAGAATTCTCTGAAGTAGAAGATAGACCAAAATAAACAGAGAGAGACTATCTTCCCTTCCCGAAGTTCACTTTTCCCTTCTAATCATCTTTCTTTCCTTTTGCTTCTTTGATCTGTACTGTATCTTGATTTTCTTTCTCTGTAAGTAATTTTACATACTGAAAACCGTACATATTTTCAGAATGTATTTAATTTCAGAATGACCTATGCTGCTAGTTTATTGTCATTGTCAGAACACCAAAAATAAAATGAATTGAACAAACTTGATTTCAGAAAGGACTTCATGACCCATGAAATAGTACTTCTCACATTGCTTGAGAACAGGCTGTACTTACCCTCTTGTCAGCTTGTTGGTTTGAGCTGGTGTGCAGGTAATAAACATTAACTCCTATCCCTGTGACTAGCAGTACAGGGCGTGCTTAAAGATCAATGGTTCTTGACTTCATTTTAAGCACTGCATATAATTGCATGGTGTCTTTCAGTAAGCTGTATTTCTAATTTTAGTCTACATGTACTGTTCTCTTGATCACATTGCAATTAAAACAACAGAATAAATTTTAGTTTTCACTAAAAGTGTCAGATATTTAATTAACCAAAATAAAGGAGGAAAATAAAAATAGGAAAAAGATGAAACATCAGCAGAGCAGAGTGTGATACTTTATAAAAGAAATAACCTGAAGACCTAAGTGTTGGTAGCAGATTAGATTGTATAAGTGTGTTGGTTTTGTTTAGTGGTGGCAACTTCTGTGAGGAGCTGCTGGAAATTTCCCCTTTGTCTGGTGGACTCGGTGAGGTCTAGGGCAGACCCTCTGCTGGCCAGAGCCAAGCCAATTGGTACCGGAATGTTCTCTGCTAACACCTCTGCGATAACGTATTTAAGAAGGCGAAAAACAGAAACAAAAAAGAAGACAAGGTGTGAAGAAGCAGAAGCCAGGGCAGAAAGGGGGAGGGCCTCACCCTCTGGCCGAGCAGCCATCTGGGCCCATGGTGGACCGGTGCTGGGGCAGCCGTTCCGGAGGGATTGCACCCGTGGAAAAATGACCCATGGTGGAGCAGTTCATGAAGGACTGCAGCCTGTGGGAGGGACACCACGCTGGGGAAGGGGGAGGAATGTGAGGAGTTCTTCCCTAGAGAAGGAAGGAGCCATGGAAAACAACATGTGACAAACTGACTGTAACCCCCATTCTCTATTCTCCCCCCTGTGCCGCTCGGAGTAGGGGGAAGGTGGTAGAGATCATTGAAATGAAGTTAAGCCTGGAAAGAGAGAGGGGTGGGAGTAAGTTGGTTTTGTTCTTTTTCTCATTGTCCTGCTTTGATTTTAATAATAAAAAATAGTTTTCCCCAAGTTGAGTCTGTTATGCCCATGACAGTAACTTCAAGAATCTCTCCCTGTCCTTATCTCAAACCTCGAGCCTTTTTGTAATATTCTCTCTCCTCCATTCCCTCAGAGAGTGGAGGGAGTGAGTGAGTGAGAGACTGTGTAGCTTGATCCCAAGCGGGGCTAAACTACGAGAATAGGACATGTATTTGATCTTTTTAGAAAAATTCTGAATATAAATACTTATAAAGAAGGCTATATTTGGTGGTCAAATAATCTTGGTATGAGTCATAAAATAGAATAAAATCATAGAATCACAGAATAATTTAGGCTGGAAAAAAAACCCTAAGATCATTGAGTCCAACCATAAATCTAACACTGCCAAATTCACCACTAAACCATGTCCCAAAGTGCCACATTTACACATCTTTTTAGTACCTCCAAGAACGGTGACTCTACTATTTCCCTGTTTCAATGCTTGATAATATTTTTGGTGAAGAAATTTTTCCTAATATCCAATCTAAACTTTTCCTACTGCAGCTTGAGGCTGTTTCCTCTGTCCTGTAACTTGTTACTTCGGAGAAAAGACCAACACCCACCGTGCTACAAGCTCCCTGTCAGGGAGTTGTAGAGAGTGATACATTAGAACAGAAGAAAATTAGGTGTAGTGGTTTAATTTCCATGAACTTAATGTTTGTTAGGTATGAATAAAAGACCAGTTTCCAAGAAAAAGGTAATTTAAGAAGGAACACAGTCTAATCCTTATGGAAATGGAAACATAAATGTTCAGTGCTGCTTTCTTTACGTCAGTAACCTTTCTTCATTGAGGTCTATAACACTCAGTTTGCAATCCCAAAGGGTATGATGACCCAGCTAACTGTAACACCCTTTTACTCACACATCGTGACACGTGTGCACTTGTCACCCAGGTATGAATTTAATAGGAAGTTTATGAATTCTGTGACCTTCTCATTGTCTTCCTAGCCTGAAATTAGAACTGTCTTATTGGAACACGTCCTCTGGCTCTATTCAGTTCCCATCACTCAGACTACATCTGGCCCCAGTGTAACTTATACTTGCTTTTTATCAGGGCCAAATTCAGCTTGGATCTTTTCTTGCAGGCACTGTTATGAGATTCTCAGATGGCTTAAGCAGTAGACCTCATCAGAAATTGTCCATGCTGTGCTGTGTAGAGTAACTGAGAACCAGTCATGTGCCTGAATTAGAAGGATTGCGCTGAAAAAAATCAGACTCCATACAACATCTCCAGTTCATTCACCATATTCTTTAGTGATTAATTTTTTGTGTTTATTTGGACTAGAAAACTATATATCTGTGTGTCTTCTAGACTTAGGCTGGCTCATGACCACAAGTAATAAGACATTACAAACATAACATCAGATGTCCAGCAGTAACTCTGGTTAGACATGGTGTTCTTCTGTTGAAACCTTAATGCAGATTCTTTTCTCTGCACTAAACTTCTTGAACAAATCTGGGGAAAACATTTTTGTCAGGGCTGACATTTTTTCTTAAAATGAATCCTGCATTTAAGCAGTGTAGAAATTGTCACGAACATTAAAGGCTGATATCTTTTACATTTGTTTGCATTACTACAATGTTCTAATCTTTGAAACTATTCTGGGCTTCTCTGAATATGAAAGGAGTTTTATCAGCCCAGCTACTATCCTGGGGTTTTTTTGGGTTTTTTTTTGTTTTTTAACAACTTTCCCTACCAAACAGTTAAATTCTCACCTCTTTCTCTGACCTTTTCTTACTGAAGTATATTGAACCAGTTGCGGTTTAATGACAGAAGATGCAATAAATTTCAGGATTGCGGCTGGCCTAAAAACACATCCTTCCTTTCTGTCCGCTTTCTTTTTTTATAGGAAGTTTTATCTTCAGTGACTTGAATGAATTTCTCCTTTAGAAGCAATGTTAATTTTATATTCTGTAGATAACTTTTCTGTGTGCGTGCCAGTGTTTGTGCATTCACATGCACGCTGAATTAAAAAGTCACCTCTCCTTTGCTTATGATTCTTTTCCAATCATACTTGGGAAGGGGATAGAAAAGATTTCTAGATTAAAATACTGTTATTACCTTCTGATGTAATGGCACAGATTAAAAACTCTTGAATATAGCTGAGTTGCAATAGACACAATTGGAAAAACTTCATCACTCTTGTGCTGTCTTCAAGAGTAGTGATTAATGTACCATTGCAGGATGATATATATGCCCATAGATTACTGTTTGAATTACTGTGCCAGTTTTATGACTTATGATTTGCCAGAGATCTCTGGATTTAAAGATCAGACAAGAATTAAAGCATTTTCTTTTTCTTCCCAGTGAGGCTTAAAAAAAAGTAATACAAGGAGTGGGATGGAGGGAGACAGATGACTCATTCTGGCCTGAAATTAAGCACCTTGAGTAAAATCAGTCACTTGTCACTGAAGCTTACAAAGACTTGAACACATAATTATTGGAAAACAAATTCGAGGAAGAGATACAAGATGGAGTGTTCTTATATTTACTGAGTATAGTGCTATGTCTGGACATAGGGCTATACATTCCTAGATTTGCTGATACAATTTCAAATATATCTTCTCATACAACAGAGGTGTATAGGGACACAGAAGGAACAAAATGTGTATGCTGTAGAGTTTTTTTAATGCTAATTTTCTGGCCTTTATTACTGTGACAGTGAAGTAGAGAAATACAGAAACAGTTTATGATGACTGGAGCCACTTCTTTGGGGGATGCAGGTCTCTTTTCCAGGAGCTGCAGTAGAAAAACCATCTGGGATAACGCAGCTCTTCCGGGGAGGAGGCACTTTGAAGAATTTTGAACTTTGGGATTTGTAGTCTGCTTTGGCGAAACTGGCTAGTAATTGTCTCCTGTCAGTGGCAGGGAAATTCAGAGATATTGTGTACCCTTACTTTGTTTCTGTGGTGTTTTGCTCTGGTTGAGTTTTCTTTTACTGCAGGACATGGAATGGAAAAAAAGGGATGACCTGTGAGGCTGATGGCTTTAAGAAAAAAAAAGTTAGAAATCTGTAAAGTCACTATCTTGCAAATTATGTCTTTTTAAAATGGATATTTTACTGGAAGGATTTAATGTTTGCTGGGAGAACTGAACAGCAAGTTACTAGCACTGTGTGTCTCAGAGAAATCCGTTTTTGCAGCTTCAGAAAGTTCAAGTCACTGTGTGGGTACCCATTAATGCTCACATTATAGCAGGCATGACTGCCATATTTACTACAGGGTGACATGTTCCAGGCTGGCCAGGGCAAATATCCAAGTTCTCAAGAGGGCACTGTGCTAAGATTTATCCAGTTCCCTGAATCATGTCAGGAAAGTGCGAGTTCAGAGTGTAGAACTCTGTTTGACTTCTGTGTTGGGCTATCTTGGGTCAGATGACCCAATCCAGATGGGTGTAATTTATGTTAAACTCACAAGTCAGACTACTGGTTGGAATTAATAACTGTGGCTGCACTGACTTTAAATAGGATAGGAGAGCTGACACAGGTGGCTTCCACTTCTAGAGGATGTAGAGAAGAATCATGAACACCTCGTCTTTCTCCCCACCCCACCTCAAGATTATTTAAAAATTGTTTTGGAGTAGAATAGTAAAAAATATAGGAGACTTCTATATTTAGTTTTGAAAAGTTGCTTCTCATGAAGTGGAATACCTTTTAAATTTTATGTTCTAAGTAAAATTTTTTATTAAGAGAGCTAATTAAATGTAATTATAATAAACATGACATTGACACAAATATGAAGCAAATGTGAAAAATTCTGTAATATTTCTCAAAAAAATTACTTCATGTTTTTAGTTAAAGGAATATAAATTTTGTCAAGGATATTAATTGAAGAAATAAATGCTAGGGTTTACAATGAAAATAATGAAGAAATTTTAGGAAGTATTTGCAGGGATGTAATTTTGAATCTGTGGAAATAATTGTAAGATCTATATTCATTATAATCAGAGAGCAAAAAGTTCACTACTGAGTATTTCTGGCCAATGAAAATGAACTCGTCTTGACTTTTGAATTTTGAGCAGTTAGAGACCCTAGTGGACAATATTAATTATTAAAGAGTAATTATAGATGTATTGAGTGAATCTATTTTCAAAAATCTTCCCTTATGAAAACTGATATAGAAATAGAGTTTCATGCTTGCAGTAAATTCTAGCATTTAAAAAATTATTGTAATTTTCAACTGGATCTAAAAGCTGAGAAGAGTGAGGAAGCAGAATACAAATTGCAAAAAGACTGGAATAAGTGCAATTTCAATAAAATATCTAATTTTATTTATTTTTGTTTTCTCGATATTAAGTCACTTTAATATGAAATATTGCTGATGATGTTTAATAAGATAAATTAAACTAGAATACTGAAATAACACAGAAAATGTAAATTACAATGGAAATAAGCAGCAATATGCTGTGTCTTGAATTAATTTGAACTTTTTCCTTTGATCTTGATGCAATGAACATACTTCAGGACAAAATAACAGCTATGTAGTATACTGTTTTCTGCTGAGAAAATGTTGCTTTGCAAATTCTCCAGTGAATTTAACCTCTTTTTTTCCTTACAAAGTAGGTAATCAGCTAACAGATTCAGCGTTTTGTCTTCTTGTTCACAGCTGCTCAGCATTACATATGGCTCCACTGCAGTAACTGTTACCTGTTGTTAATTTGTCAGCCTTTTCTCAGGTCCAGTCATTTATAGGATAGTTGGGTGTGATTTGTTCAATTGTGTGGTATGACAGTATCCATCAAGAAGTAACCAAGAGCCACCCCAAAAGGGTTTCCTCAATTGCCTATTTAGTGAGCTAAAGACCTTTGCAAGGCTGTTACAGCAAAAAAAAAGAAAGTTATCCATACTGAGCTCCTATGCTTTTCTTCAGGCTGAAACATTTGGTATCAATCTTTTTTTTCTTTCCTTGCAAGGTAGCAGAACAAGCCCCAGTGTTCCTTTTCTGAGACCTGTCACTTAGAAAGTTTCTGAAGAATTCCTCCCAAACACCATTAATGATTGTGCCATCCATTCCCAGGACTCTTCTTTTGCTTTTCTCTTTGTTACTCCCCTCCAAATCCTTACAGTTCTCTATAACAGGTTATAATGTACTAATATATGTGTTATTTGGAGAATAGGTTTTGTCCCTTAAGACTGTTTTGAAATTCACAGTTTGGGAGCCAAAATCATCCAGCTTTTCTGTTTTCACATGTGGAAATTTTCTGGGATTACTTCTGGGATTTGCTCCCAAACACTGTTTTTATTTACTCTGGTACATTAATAAATGCATGATAGCTGGAAATGCATATTATCATGCAACAGGGTTTGCCTTGTGCAGTGGAAGTGAAGTTACATATCCATAATATTTTGGGTACTGCAGTCCCTCAGTGTTAAGGTATGTCATCTTAAATATGATTCTTGTGATACCAATGCTGAGTGTCTGAAAAGGGACAATGTATTTTTGCTGCAAACTGTGTGCTTGTGCTGAAATCCTATAGAATGGGAAATTTTTCACTGAAAAGATACAGCAATTTTCACTTCCAGTCCTAGATACCTGTTCTAATTTGAATTTGAAAACTATATGGGAAATCTGTGAAGAATATTATGAGTAATATTGATTCACTTTGCCTGTTAGTTTCCAGTGTGACAGAGAAAAAGGAAGTGAATGTTCTGATAGATTTTCTTTTGCTTTCTCTTTCCTATTAGACCTTAATTCTCAGCTTTTCATGAAATTTCAAGTGGCTGTTCAAGAATGAGTGTGGACACATGCAGGTGCAGATGCACATATGCATGCGCATGTGCACACACAAGGAAATAGGCTCTCCGAAATGGGAGGGGAAAACTGGCTTAGTTCTGCTGATGTAAATGTGTAGATCATTGGATATGCAGATCACAGAAGAAAGCCATTCTGCTTAGCTCTAATCCCATCAGGATCATTTACGTTTTGAAGGATAGGAAAGAATGAATTGAAGGTCAAATTCATCAGCTGTATTTGGCTTCATCCAAGATTTATGGCGGCTGCTTTGAAGGGCAGCTAAAACCAGCCACAGAATTCATACCCGTATCACTTTCTTTCTTCTCTTTCAATATTTTATAAATGTTACAGGCAAAGTCAACCTTTGGAGACATTAAGATTAAACAAGCTTTTCCTCTTGGTCTCCCTGAAACTTCAGTGAGATCTTCTGTTTTAGCAGCTTCCTTGACATAGTCCTTCTATACTTCCTTTTTTCTGTAGCCCTGAGTTTCTACATATATCTTCTTGTCTGTTTACCAAACAGGATTATGGTGCTTGGGTTTTTCTGTTGTTTCATATTGGAAAAGATTGTGTTTTAGTTTAGATTGCTAAGAGTACAGTATCTATTCATATTGCCTTTTGACTCAAATTTGGTTTTTTAGACAAACATTTCAGTCAGATCTGTTAAATGGGTGAAGAGACATAGCCAGTTTAAACAGAGATAAGCAACAGAGAAACACCCCAATTGTTCTTTGTGTGCATAAGAAAGAAAATGCTTTTTCTGTGATGTCTCTGTAAATGAATAAGGTTGCTTTCTTTTAGATTCTTTGATTAAATTTGGCAGCAAGAAATATGTCTCCCATTCATATGATAAAGGAGGACAATATATGTGAGGCTGATACAGTGACTCCTAAATTATCCTGACGATCAGGAGCAGTGCATAAGAACTGATAAAACAAACTAGTTCTCTGCTGGTTTTCTCGGAACTTTTTTTGTTTATTTGTAACAGTTTCTCTGAAATTCCAAGGTTGGGCAGCTTTGTTGAATAAAGTTTATTAAACTACTGGGCACCTTATTCAGAATGGCAAGGGGTTTACATGCTTATTAATCCTTTGGATACTTCGGAATTAGTTGAGCGAAAAATGCATGATCAGAACCACCAGTCACTTCATCAATCTCATCATCCTTGATCTGCATGAGTGAAATACATTACGTACAATTGAAAGAGAATTAAAGTATGGGGTTACTCATCCTTTGGTCTCACATTCATTGTCTTAGATCCTGATAGCCATCCGTTATAATCCAAGTTTTTAAATGTTTTTCACTGCTTTGCTTGTGCCAGAAAGCTTTCCCAGCTGGCATAAGCTAATAGGAGGACCTACTTTCTCTCAGGTCTTTGTGTCCTTAGGTTTCAATTTGCCCATGAGACTTATGGTGATAAAAACCTAATTACTTTTGAATCTCTGGAAGGGTTTGGAACTGTTGTAATGTTGACAGTGCATTGTACAGTCATCACTATTCTTGTAAGAACAGAAAGTATTTGTTTTTTTCTGGGTTATCTGTGTCTTCAGACAAGATATTAAGGTAAGAAGTTAATTAAGTTCAAGATAAAACAAAACAATAAAATAGAAATGTACTATATAGGTCATATTTAGTGAAGAAAAATCCCTATTAGCCAGATGTTAAGGCAGCCAATTAAATGACTTAATAATATCTGCAATTTATTCCTAGTAGATATTGCAATAATAATGATAATTTTAACATTGTGAATGATACCCCTTGCCTTACTGGGAATAAGCATTCTTCAAAATGCATATCTTGTGAAACCCATTGAAGTTGGTCTTTTCAGAACTGTTAGGGCTTGATGCGCTCCCCACAGATTCACTAGATCTCACAACACTAATGGATGGCCACAGGGAAACTTCTTCTCATTCTCCTGCAGAGAATTGTTTTGTAAGCCTTTGGGACACACATTAAAACAACTTTTCTACATTAATTAAAATAGTTTGACGTACAGCTTTAATTCCCAATTCCTATGATATAACCTGTGGGACATCCAAGAATGGGTCGGTCCTTTCAAGAGAATCTGTTAGACTTCTTTTTAGGTCTGCCGTCTCAAAGGAATAGTTAGCATTCAGAGGGTTACTCTGAAAATGCTTTTTAAACAAGCCAAACTGAGCAGAAATAAAACACAATGTTGTAGTTAAGTGGGTTGTCTATATTAGATTTTGTGAAGTCCAAAAAATAGGTGAGCGGAAATGAACAGAAAAATTCCAAGCATGATCATATCCAGTTTGCTACTTAAAATGCACTGTCACTACTTACATTTTTGTTAAGAAGCTAGCTGATGCCTCACGAAATTCATGGATGATTATTGTCTTTCTTCTGTCTTCAGAGACTATACCTGTGAGATCTCTGTTGCTTTCTTTTTCTTTTTTTTTTTTTTTAGTCTTTTAGCAGCTATTCAGATCCTTTTCTTTTTTTGCTTATGTTAATGAATATGGAGTAGCTATTGGAGATTCACAGGGAAACTGGAGATTCACAAAGCTCAGCTGGACAAGAGTCTGAGCATCTGATCTCACTTCAAAGTTGTCTCTGCTTTAAATCCAGAGTTGAACTACATTGCTGTCAGAGCTGCCTTCTAAATTATCCTGTGATCCTTTGAGCAAAACCCTAATGACTCTCACCTTCCCGCATACACAGCTAATGACTTCTTGTGTTCTTTGTTAAGCTCTTAAGATTGTTGACACATTATGAAGCACCAGAGTTCCTCCCAATTTAATCTGTGACATTGCTCAAAATCCCAGGGTGATTTCTTTTTCCGTAATACACAGACTGTATCATACTGGCCAGTCAGTGAACAACTGAGATGAATGCAGTGAAACAATTACAGACTCTCACATGAAAGCTGATTTTCTCCTCAGGACTGTGTCTTTTAGTGTATACTGCCACAAAGTTTGACACACATGAAAGCTGGAACTGACAACCAATTATCAGAGTTCCCCACTCGGTGGCAGAGTGCATTTTACACAGACTTCAAATATTGGTTGTGCAAGAATTCTTTGTTTATTTGATCTTCTGGATTTGAGGTGCAGAACGGACTTAAAATTTTAGGTACTGGTTCTCAGTTGCTCTCTGAATTTAGAAAGTTTTGCAGAGAAGTGCAGAAATTAAATGTATTTAAATGTTTCAGCCATTTCAGTTTTCACATTAAAGGCTCGCTTGAACAAGTGGTCTAAAGTAGAAATTTGTGCAATTCTAGCAAATTCCAGTGAAGGTGAAACAAATTTGCCTTGAGGTAGCATCTGCAGAAGTGCTATAGCAAACTTTTGGAAGGACTATTGAGTGACCCAAGTATTAATGCTGGGAGACATTTAGAGGCAAAAGGAGAACTGAGGTCTTAGTTAGGACCAAAAATATATTGTAATGTTTTTATTCAATATTTGTGTGAAAAACTAAGAGATTGGTAAGAGCAGAAGATACATTGTAGGTGAATTTAAGTAAGTGGAAAAGGCACATTCACGCTGAAGATGAAATGGACTGTTGTCTTTTCAGAAAAGGAGATGCAGAAGAATGCTCTATCATCTTCTACATTTTAATAATGAGTAGGGGAGAAATGTTAATGCACAGTTATTCTACCAGAACCAGATCTCAGCAGAACCCTTAACAATATGCAATTAGAAAGGTCTCACACTTCCTTCTCAACCTTGTCTTGTTTTCGTAAGAAATGGCGGTCTGACAAAATATACTTAAGCTTCTGTTTCCTTTACAAAGAGGTGTTAACAAAAACCTTGTTTTTTGTTTGTTCAAAAGTGAAATCTTTCGTTGATGGTAGATGCAGAACCAAACACTCAAGTACCAAACAGTTTCGAAAAATTAGAGCTGAAGAAATGACAAAGTACAGAAGATAAAGTGAAATAACTGTGTCCCATTCAAATTGTTCCTCTTTTGAAACTGCTGATTATGATGATGGGACTTACTTCTGAGGTCTTGCTTCTGAAGAAAGACACAAGATGGCTGAACTTCATCTTTGGCCTCCATGTAGTAGTGGCTAAAGGAGAAGGTCCCTTGTTATTTACAAATTGGAGAGCTGTCTGAAAACTTATCTAATTCCTGCTGATTGTCTGATGTGCAAGAAAAATTGCCCAATATACAAAAGACAGTCAGTGCAGTAAGATCCTCTGACCGTGATGATCTTAAGATTCTATGATTCTATGATTAATTCTTGCTACACTGGCTTCTTCAGACACCATATGGTTCATTCTCCTCTATGGTTTGAAAAGGTGGATAAAGGACAGGATAAATTCTTCTCAATTTTCATACATAACAGGTAAATTGGAAGTCCTTTAAATCTTGGATACCTAATCTGACACAGTTGGAACAGGCTTATTTTTCAGAGAGTGCTGAACATCTGCATTCAGGCATTTTCTGCTGTTATTCAAATTACTGTGAATAAACTTGTAGTAATTAATTTGTAAAATAATCCACTTACAATATTGTCTGGGATGCTGTGTACAATGCATAAACAGTGCTTTTAATGAAAGGGGCTAAATGCCTAGAATGATCAACACTCCATTCACTGAATGGAAAAGAGAGGATTGGTAAAACTGAAATGAGTGAGAAAACTTGATTTTATGTAAAAGTTCCTGCCTCGGGTCCCCAAGGAAACTATAAAGGTTTTACTAGGAAATTCCTCATTAGAGGGACTACTCAGAGGGAGGTGGGAAATATCTTTCCATGATCTGTTTGGACGTGAGATGCTCAACACAGCAGTGAAATGACTGATCTCTTTGTTTCAATAAGTCACATTCCAAGAATTAATTGCAGGAATTTTTCACTTGAGATAAGAAATGCAGGTGGAAAAGAAAAATCATTAGC
>WHYT01017497.1:873415-936653 GCA_009806455.1 Tetrax tetrax
CTAAAAAAAAAAAAAAAAAAAAAATCAATAGAGATTATCTACTTTACCTTAGAAGCCAGCCTTGTATTGTCCATCCTTCTAGCAGCTGAGTGGATTAAGAGAATGGGAATTAAAAATGAGGGTAATTACATCTCATTGTCTGTAACAGTCAAAGATTCCATTTAAAAAGAACTTAGGAACTTGAGCATATTTTTATACTCAACTGCTCAAGATAATTGATAAATGAACATGATTCCTCCCCATAAATACTTCTTTGCCATTTTCAAACTGCAGTGTCTGTTAATTCCATTTTGGCTGCTATGTAACTGTTGTCCTAAACATAAATAGTAACAAAAGTCTGGAGATTTGTAAGAGAAGCATATTCTCTTCTTCAGGTAAAGAATGGATTATGTTTTTTGGCTTTGATAAACTCAAAAGAGGAATATAGTTTAATATCACACAAAGAACTAAATTCTGGATGATCTATGCAGAAAACATTAATCTTCTGTTATCACATAAACAGTCAACAAACCTGGATTTAGAATCTAAGATGAAGCTCAGAAAAAAATTTCTCATTTATGATAGGAAACTATTCATTTAGTCCAGTTATAGTCAACATACGGCTTTGAGGTATAAGCTCAATATATATCCACTTTCCGGCTGAACAGAATCCCATTACAAGTCTCACCTTGCCCCTTTAGAAATGCACTTCATTATGTGAAGTACACAGTTTCCAAGGAACAGTATTCTATGCAGAAGGTGTGAATGTCAAGCAAGGACAAAAAGTTTACATCATTAGAAGTTTTCTTCTAGCTCTTTCAGAAACTGTCCATGTTCTCTGAAAGCCCTTCCAGGCCTTTCAAGAAAATGTCTCAAGTGTGTTTGTTCTATTCTTTTGATCACATTAGGTGCTCAGAAACCATCGTGATGAGTACAGTGTGAGAGAGGCAGACAATATAGCGAATGAGATAGCGTGAAAGTGGCATCTGCTGTATTTAAGAGTCTGTTAGTGTTCCCACAGGTGCTCTGTAGTGTATCCACTGACACGCTGATGTTTTGCTGCAAAACACATCACTCCAGGGCACTGAAGTCGCCCTAAAACATGCCATGAATACAGTACACAGCCTAAGGAACTGAGACAAAAGGTTCACTAAGAAACACGGTTAAGGTGTAAGCTGTCAGAGCTCTGATGAGGCTCTGAGCAACCTGATCTGGTTGGAGATGTCCCTGCTCCTTGGGGTTGGACTAGATGAACTTTAAAGGTCCCTTCCAACCCAAACCGTTCTATGATTCTATTGTGGAATTTATTTTGCAGAGACATGATCTGTGGCCATACTTGTAAAAATATAAAAGGAATATGTTATGAAAAAATATGACTTCATAAACATGGATTGCTTTGCTCTCACCTCACAACGGTTTAGGGTTTGCTAAGTTAATTTAAATGCAGATTTTCCACCTCTCTTTTTCAGGCCCCCAGAAATGATCCAGAAGAATTCAATGCATCCACTTGACTATAAAGTAGCATTTAAATGCACTGAAGTCTAGAAGTAAGAGGTTAAATATTCCATGTACTATGTTGTATCAGAAAGAGTATTCAAAATACAGTAAAACTAATCTACACCGCAAATAAGTGTGGCTTAGTGATTTCAGTTAGAGTCTTGCCTAAATAAATGTTTGAAGGGCAAATTTCTCTGCCATGAATATAGAATTAGAAAGCATTTTGATACCTGTCTATGGTACCTGAAGGAACCATAAGGTTGTCATTTTATAAAATACTTTAAAATAATATTTTTAAAATATTTCTTAAATAATTATTTTTGTAATTATATCTCTCTAATTTCATACAAATATATTACTTCCTTCTTGATGTAAATGTGAAAACAGATATAATCTGGGCTGTTTAGCACTGGTAGCAGAACCTGAAGTGAAATCAGGGTCTCCTGCAGGCTGGTCCAGTGATCTAACCAAAAGGCTCAGTACAGTGGTCCTCACATTACAATTTGTATTTCTCTACCCAGTTTGCCTCTCCTTCATTGCTTTGCTAATGTTATGACCACAGTGATTTGGCAGGAGAGTTTCAGCAAAGGAAAAAATGTTTTCTTTTTTTTTTTTTTTAACCCGAAATTCTGTGTTGTTGACATGACTGCAAATAAACTAGCAACACTCTTTTCTTTCTGTGTTTGTCTGTGTTCAACAATGACAGTCTGTTTTTTGGAAAATCAAAATGCCTCCTTCTCAGACCAAAAGTTACATCTTTTGAACGCCACTTCCCTGGACACAGTGTGATGCATTTTGTGACTTTTTTTTTAAAAATCACCTGCTGAAAAATGCCACAAAATCACATATACAATCTAGAAGCACTGAAGGGAACACAGATAATGAGCTGCATAGGATAATACATTTAGGAAAGAACACTGAAAAACAGTATAAAGGATTTCTTCCATGTCTTCCATGGCATGTACGTGTACTATGGCAAAGCCATAATGGGCTACAAAAGAGAAAAAAAAATAAGCTGTGTTTTAAGTAAATTTTCCTTCTTTTTTTTTTTTTAATAACACTTTAAAAACCAGAATATCATCTAGACCTTGCTTGTTTAGTTTTCTGACACTTTCTGGTATACTTTGAACATCATTAAACTGGATATGCAAGTCATTGAATAAAAACTGATGAGTACCCATGTGAATGGCAACAGGATTGTGTTCTACCAGAGTAATTTGAGCAATGTACTTCACAATTACTTAACTTCACAACATTCACATAGGTTAGAAAATAACTGTTAAGTCCATTTTATGTGTTGGGGAGTTCAGATGCAGGCTAAAGGTTGCTTTATTCTCACAGTAAGAGTTTATTCAAGAATCAGTCCTGCTTTCCTAACTCCTCATCTTAAGCTCTGACACTTCCATCCTCTTCCCTTTTATCTGGTGAGTACACATTTTCCAGTCAGTATTTCTTTCCCCTTTTCTCTTTCTCAGCCTTCCCAAAGTACTAATCCTAGGACAGCTGTATGCATCCATGTGCCAGCAATTTAATTGGGACACAAAACCTTCTTACAAAACTCTATGCTGTGCTCAATTCAATATAGCACTTAGACAGGCACTTAATCATGTGCTTGGACATACTTTGGGAATTTAGGGTCTCAATTGTTAAGCACATAAAATTCCTACTTATGTAGCTAAGTACCGCTTTTCTTTTCCAGTGAGAAATTTCTTTCTGGAGGTGCTAACCCAAGGCTGATGAGAATACTTGAATATGAACATTTGGAAATTAGGCTGAAGTCTTATTTATAAATTGGTTTGTAAGGTAATAAGAAGATGCAGTTTGTGAGATTACAGCTTTAAAATACTCATTATTGCAGATTTTTTTTCTAACACTATAATTGCTCTGGAAGCTTCTAAGCATTGTATAATGATGTGGTAGGTTACTTTTTGCTGGCCACCAGATGCCCACCAAGACATTTTCTCAGTCCCACTCCTCACAAGGACAAGGGGAGAAAACACAATAAAAAAAAATCAGGAAGATCACAGGAAGATCACTTACTAGTGATCATGGGGAAAACAGACTTGACTTGGAGAAATTAATTTAATTTATTGCCAATTAAATTGACTAAGATAATGAGAAATAAAAAACATCTTAAAAACCTCTGCTGTCATACAATATAAGTTTGGACTGGTTTTAGCAGTGATTTGGTGTGAAAAAAAAAGACCAAGCTTTTTGTAGTGTGTAAACCATTTCCTCCCCATACACACATACACAGAGACCCAAACACACACACATACACACATCTGTATATCTCCTTCCTCCCATGGGGATGAAGGTTACATTTGTTCGTCTTTTATTTTAGATAACCTTGACAAGAACTTACAAAAGGGATCTGACTTTCTCCTCAGAAGGCACACTCGCTCGGCAATCTTGGCTTTAATGATTAGTACTACTAGGTCACTAGTGGGTCACTGTGGCCAAATGCATTTTATAAATGACTGCATTGTATCCACTGGGAGACCTAAAGGTTTTAAGATAGCAACCTCTCCTCTTTCTGGAATGTAAATATTTACCCCAAATTTATAAAACTGGCATCATAAAAGAATAGGGGGTTGAATTTATTTATTATTTAGCTGAGGACATTTTTATGGGGTAATAAACTCCTTTTCAGCCAAAGGCATATTGCATAGACAGACTCTGTTGATGACAAAAGCTAAACCATGAAATACCTTAAACCCATTAAAGCAAGATAATTATCAACTGTAAATCAATGCCACACTATCAAAATGGACCATTTATTGGATAAAGGACAGAGAGGACAAAAAGTTGCAAGGGTCAGAGCATAACATTTGAAAAAGTCAATAGAATTAACTTAGAAACAAAAAAGGTCTATCCAACTGTAATTTTGTTGTGTTCCCTCCTTTCACTCTAGATACTGCTGAATTTGAAAAATGTGACCATTCCCTTTCTCTAGATTGTGCAATTGCTCTAGGCAGCTGCCTGTCTGCAGTCAGATTTCTCTGTGGGTCCATTACATCCTGCACTGGGCACTAAAAGCTCTGACTCAAAGTTTGTCCAGGTCAATGGGAAGATTATTCTTGACTCTAATAAGCTTTACAGAAGTTTTTCATTAGGGCTAGTGCTTATTTTATTACCTAGGAAAGCAAGACTAAAATGAGTGTCTCCCGTGTGTCTGAGCTGTATAGCCATTCCCTTTTGTTTCAGTCAAAAGCAGTGAAGGCAGCTGAGAGAAAATAAAATGATGCTGCATATGTAGGAATTAAATTGGCTTTTCTCTGCAGTACTGCCTCTCCTCTGCACAGCATGGACATTTCTGTGTTTGGCTGTTGGTCCTCAAGATGCAAGCAGCTGATGTCCCAGGGGAAAAGGAAACACAGCACCATGTTAGTTCATCTGGATGAAAAGTGGTGAGAAAACAAAGCTTGGAGTCATGAAACTGGACAGTAGACTAGCTAGAGGGTCCTAAAACAAAAAGGAAAGGTTGAAAGGCTGGATAGCAAAAATATCATTGTAGAAACTTATGAACTCTACTGAACCTGCTGGGCATATGGATACGGATATAGCCGGTGAAACATGGTACAAAACCTCTTTCTTGTTTTTCTTTCATTGAAAAGACACTGTGAGTAAGCCACAGTTTCTCCCAATTAAAGAACTTTGGCCTCATCTCTTTCTAAAAAAAAGATCCTTTCCATTTATCATCCTCTCTTTCTTTGACAAACATGACAAGATGACACTGAAATGACACTCAGCACAGAAATGGAGGCCTTTCAATGATTTCAGCTTGCCTGGAGTTATCAAAGTATTTGTAGCAAGGGATAGTATGGGCTTAATTCACAGCTTTGTTCTTCAGAGATCCTCAGAATCAAGCATAAAATAAAGTTTACTTTGCTTAGTCACCAAAATCTTGTACTTATGAGCTAATTTTAAAATCAGTGAATTTATCTGCCACTGCTGAAAGATTTCTAATTTACCCAAACTATTAATGAACCTCTGTTTAACTTCCTAACATATTTGAAAATTTCTATATTTTAATTATAATTTTGAGAGATTTTGTGTAACTTCTGGGTTTTTTAAACAGAAAATAGTACATTGACAGGAAAGTGGAGGCTGTTTCTACCTGACTCCAAAGAAAAGCCTTTAAAGGCATGAAGGCTTCACAAGCAAGCTTTGCCATTGATGGGAATTGCAACTTTGCCTGCTTTGATTTTATCTATGCTAATTGTAAGTCTATATTCCAAAGGTAATATGGCACTGTGCTACAGTGGAGTGAGTTCAAGTTTTGAAATTTACATGTTCAACTCAAATGCCCCCCAAAACAGATTAGCATGTGCTACTGCTCTCTTCCACAGTGAAAATATGCCTTTCCATGTCACAGTCATAGGGCAAGTTTCTCCAGATTTCTGACAGTCATTGAAAAAAAATTGTCCCCTCTAGTGAGTGATTTGGAGCTTAATTTCGTTGAATCGTACAATCATAGAATGGTTAGGGTTGGAAGGGACCTTTAAAGGTCATCTAGTCCAACACCCCTGCAAGGAGCAGGACATCTGCAACCAGATCAGGTTGCTCAGAGCCCCGTCCAGCCCGGCCTTGAATGTTTCCAGGGATGGGGCATCCACCACCTCTCTGGGCAACCTGTGCCTGTGTTTCACCACCCTCAGTGTAAAAAAAAATTTCTTCCTTAGTCTGAATCCACCCTCATTTCATTTAAAATCACTACTCCTTGCTCTGTTACTACAGGCCCTACCGAAATGTTTGTCCCCTTCTTTCTTATCAGCCCCCTTTATGTAGTGGAATGCCACTATAAGGTCTCCCTGGAGCCTTCTCTTCTCCAGGCTGAACAACCCCAACTCTCTCAGCCTGTCCTCATAGGAGAGGTGCTCCAGCTCTCCCATCATATTTGTGGCCTCCTCTGGACTTGCTCCAACTGGTCCCACCAGGGCAGAGTAGAGGGGGAGAATCACTTCCCTCGACCTGCTGGCCATGCTGCTTTTGATGCAGCCCAGGTTTGGCTGGCTATTGGTTTTCAGTTTTATTGGAAAACAACGTATCAAGAATGGATTATCTGAAGAAACAAAATTTGCTATTGTTACAGTTTCAATATGTCATGTAGGAGAACAGGGTGCAGGCTTAGTGAGGAATGAAGTCAGTATTAAAGAAACTGTAATCATTGAAGTGAAAAGAGGGAGGAATCAAGGAAAAGGTTTTAAAACTCTTGAAATAAAAATTGAATTTTGATTAAGTTAGCTAGTTACTTGAATGTTATTTAAGCATCAGTTGCTGAAAGGCTTAACTATTAAGTAGTAAGTATGTATCTGTTATATTTAGAATTCTGTTCATCCAGCTGTACTCTGTAAAGCTATAATTCAGTTGGGATGTTTTAGTGACAGGAGATACAGGCACACATCCCAGGTAATTTGATAATGTCACCAATACCCAGGGGTGGAACTGAAAGGGAACATCACTCCTGACAAACCGGATCTTTTCATTTTCCTGCAAGCTTGCTGTCCTGTCTCCAGGAATGGATGACATCCGAGGCTTAAAGAGGGATAAAATCATCTGCAGGATGAACCCTATGTCTACAGTGAGATTCAATATTTTTTTTTTAATTATTTCCCCCCCACCCCTATTTTAACATTAAGGACTGTATCTTTGGTTAAGTTGTGTCTATTCCTAGCAACCGTTGTGGGAGGTAGCATAGGGTTTTCTGAGGTCTTATGGGTGCAAGCAGTTTGGTACAAGCATGAGGCTAGCAAGCATCATAGTAGTTCTTAACGCATGGCACTTGAGGAGGCAGAGAAGGATGTTGAAATAAGGGAAAACAATGCGGATGTTATTATTTTGCAGTCATAAGTGCTTATTAACAGTGCTGATGGCACAATCCTATGCAGCTGTGGTTTCAGAGGGTTCTTTTGCTTTTGTGGCTGCCTGTTCTCCTGTGGCAGTCTTGGTTACCACGTGGAGGTATCAGCTTCTTCTGATGAAGGGTACTTGACATCTTTTGCAACCTCTGGATCTTTCTTCTTATCCTGTACTGAGAAGTGGTTTAAGCTAAGCAGTGTTACCTGTTTTTAGTGTTTGAATATTGCACTCCTGAAAGATTATAGAATATTCATAGTATTATAAATCTCTAGTGCTGTTAATCACTTTGGTATATTGTCTATAGCTTATCCTTCTCCCTCATTGTCCACTATTTTATTTTATTTTATTTTGTTTTAACCATTTAGATTAGTCGTGGAAATGGATATTGTCAGAAAATTCTGGTGCAAAAGAACTTGATGGAAATTCTTATAATGACTCAATCAAGCAAAATAATGTGTCTAAATGTGATACTAGAGCATCTTTAAATCATAATTTCAGAAGCTGTATTAATTTCCTTAGCAGTGCGGGTAGTTCAGTCCTGCAGAGGAGGGTGGTTGTGGTTTCAGGAGATATGAGGAAATGACGTGAAGATAAGTATGCAGTGGGAGGTGGAAGAGAGCATTGCAGTCGACTGAAAGCAAATTAGACACTCATATATTATCAGAAGGAATTTCATCATATTCTATTTTGGCACAAAAAAAAAAAAAATCAAATGGAAGCCAAATCATTAATCTTAGCTTAATTTGCTACTAATACTGGCCAGGAATTTCCCATGGACATCTTGCTTTTTTCAATATAAAATGTGGTTTTGAAAGAAAAGTTTGATGTTTCTAAGACTTGATAGTTTTGAACAATCAGGAAAAAAACATTATACATTTGAGTTAACTTTTGATTTCCAACCAGTTCATTAAAAAGCTGCAGGTGAGGTTGTGCAGTGTCTGAGGGGAGTTATAACTTAGTTAAACTATGCTCCAGGGCTTTCCTAAAAACTGATCCCTTTGACTAGACTACACTTTCTGTGGTGCACTGTCATCCATCCTCTGATTAAACTAACCTTTCTCTATCCATTAAATCAACGGATAACTAGTTTAGAATATGTTGACAGGGGTGATTAACAAAATAATCTGGCTGAGCTGCAACAAGGAAATTATGAAAAAAATATATATACCTAAATGTAGCTCTTGCTCTGTTTGGAGCTTTACTGAAGTCTGTCACTTCTCAGTTCATGCAATTGCATGGAGAAGACAGCCATAGCTTTTTAAAGCAAGTGTCTAGTCATAATTGCTGTGAACAAGAAAAGTATGAAAAGATGATCTAGGCGTATCTTAACAGCTTGATATAAAGAAAAGAAACTTAGATATTATGAAATTATTCTTAACAGTATTATGATTTTTTCTCATTCCTCAGTTATCATGTATAGTGAATTCCAGCTTAGATATGAAACTACAGGTGTGCTTTTGGTGAATCCTTGTATTTTACCTGGTGAAAATTGCTATTTGCAATTACTTATGAACCTTTTTTTTTTTTCCTGAATTCCACAAGATAGTTCAGTGTTGCTATAATCCACTTGTTGAAGTGGTTTTTCATACCTGGTGGGTCAAGACTCCATGTGCTCTGAAGTCATATTGGTTAAAACAGACTTTGTAAATTTGGGGTGGATATGTCTTTAGTATTTTGATAATCACAAGGGGTGATGTTTACAACTTCAAATAAAAAGAAATTTACCAAACACCTGTGTCCATTATGAATAATACTCCACCTAATTTATATGTGATAGCTCTGTGCAACTTGGAATTAGCTCATCAGGGAAACAAGGAAACAACCCCTCCAGCTCCAAACAAGGGAAAATAGGTCTGTGCAGTACCTCCTGAGAATCGTAAAAATATAGTTTTTGTTTTGCACCATATAAACAGGTTGTGATGTCTAATCTGTACTCTCTCTTTATGGAAAAAATATATGGGCATTTTGGATATCACAGAGACCTTTGCCTTCTCCAGCCTGAAGAAATTGATGCCTATATTATCTTTTAAAATGACTTATCTTTCTTACACAATAAAGCATTTCTTTTCCTAATCAAAACAACATAGCAAGTTCCCAGTGAGGCAATCAAGCTGTAAAAAGAGGTTGCAGTGGAAATGATACCAATTGTGGTTAGATAGGACTATTAAGAGAGAAAAATGAAATGGAAAGCATACTGTATGCTAATGCTTGGCAGCAGAAACCCCTGATGTGACCCTATTTTGGTTCATATACTGTGCATCTCTGATCAAAAAGTGTATTAAGGAAATGCTAAGGTTGCCTGGTTGTGGATTCAGAAGTTCAGAAATGTAGAAGGCTGATTCTACGACCTTGATTCTTTCCTACTATGCTTGTTTGTTGTAGCACATCTTTCATTTTAGGATTGCACAATATTTCTTGAAAATGTCAACAGGCCCTCCACCTTTCTAAAGTTTCAGGTACACATCATACCTGTAACTTTTAGTAATGTTTTTTTTTTTCAATCTGGATTATTAATCCAATTAAATTTTGTCATCATAGTGTAGTATATGTTTACTGTTGGATTGTCTTTTGTTTTTGTTTTGGCCAATTATAGAAGGAAGTTTGGAATATTGTTTTCCCATTTTGTGGGCTGTTCTAATTTACTACAAACTATTATAAACAGTTTTGCAACTACGATTTAATTTATGACTAAATACTAAGAACATACTGTCTCTAACATGCAAATCTATCTCAGGTCCTGCAAGGAAGGATCTGCTTATGTTGACCTTTTACATCACAAGAAATATTTCTGGACTCGTTGCAGTGTTTTTACAGTCCACACACATTGCTACATTCTATGTGAAGTTTCAATTTGATCTGCTTAACTAAAGAAATTACATGTTTCTAATACATAAGTTTATTAGTGATCTCAGACGTGATCAGATGTGCAATACATAAACACAATTTAAAAATAATAATATTTGCAGTTACTAATAAGAATGACATTGAAGGATGGGAGTAAATACCCGTGTCCAGAATAGCTGAAGAGCAGGAAACAGGCAAGTTAAGTGATTTACTAAGGCTGATGCAAGGATTTGAATTTGCAGATCCTTGGCTCCCAGTCTGATGTACATGCCCCTAGGTGGTGCCTAGTGGTTCATTTTCTCTTGACTATAACTAAACCCAAACATTCAACAATCAATTATACATTAGTTGCATATTCAGTTGCACATTCAGACTATCATTTTGTAAACATATCTTGTGTAGGCTGTCAAGCAGTTTGTAGCCTACAAAAGCCGCCATGAGCATTACAATTTGAAATCTCTGTGGGTTTTCTGCCAACACTGAGATGGGCTTTGAAAAGTGGTTGGTAGCTTTGTCTATCCTGACGTAATTTGTCCTTTGCCTTACATGGCAAGTGGGATGTCCATAACTGTGGGCTGAAAAAAACTTTCCATAACTTGTATCTTGTAGTCTTCTTCCCTGAGTCATTCTGTTACATGCATACCCTTGGTCATCACAGTAGATAAGAATAAGGGCTTTGTCAACATACTTCACACTCACACAATAGTTTGTTTTCTAAAATATCCAGAAGAGCTGCTTCACTTTTTCTTTCTCCCAAACAAGATTCTCCTTGCATCTCCTAACACCATACATGGGGTCCTCTCAAGCATTGTTTGGAGCTGGTGGTAAGTAGCTACTGGCAAGCAGCTTGGACATATTTTTGGTTTATACTAATGAGTCCTTTATGGCTTATGGCCTAACATGTGAGGTTTGTTAAATGAAAAGAAAATAGCTTCTTCTAATTATAAGTACATATTTTTATCAAATTAAAGAAACTAGATTCTTTGTACTTGTCAGACTTGGAACCTATAAAAACATTGTTTCACTAAAAGGATTTCTTTCATGTAAGATTTCACATGTATGTCTGCAGTCTTCCTTTCAATGATTTTTGTGCAGTCAAGGGAAATCAATTTCCACTAAACGGAAGTTCTTATTTTGACTGAGGACAAGGACTACATTTTTTCCTGGAGTTTGTGGCTTCTCTCATGGGAAGCATATGGTTCTTTCCCTAACAAAACACATATTATCACCTTCAGTTGTAGACCATTTTGAGGTCTGAAGATGTCCATTTGCTGGCGGTCCCATTGTCTTTGCAGAGATTGGTCATTTGCAGCTATTAGTGTTAATATATTTGGCTCTTTGCTACTCACTTAGTTTCCTCCTTAACCTATAGCTTTCATAAAAAGCAGCTTGGGGTTTGTGCCACTTAACTCTGTAACTGTTATGTGATGTAACTTGTCTGTGATGTGGAAGAGCTGCTTTTCCTTCCAGGACTGTGGCTACTGATGTGTAGCACTGAAACAGCAGAGACTGTGACAGTATATCCCCGCTCTCCTGTGCAATGAAGATATTTCCTTCATAGCAAAGCTTGAAATATGGCCACCTGGCATAGAAGCAATGCCCAGAATGAGCACAGTGAGGTTCCAGATCCCTGAATGAATTGCCACTCCTGAAGGCAGCACTACTTACCTTTGTGTGACATTGGGTCAGGTACTGAAAAGATGTCCTCCCTTCTACAGCTCAAATGTTTTGGCATTTACTTGCTTTTCCTTGTTTCATCTCCTACCCTTATTGTATCATTTCTGTACTTGCTCCATTTTTGAAAGACATCGTTTCTTCTGTGTGTTCTATAGTAAATTTTGAATGTCTTTGCATCGATCATGTCAGTGTGGAACTTGTCAAGATTCTGGAGGAGGAATCTTCCTGAGGACATAACTCTGCACCCTCTAGCTTTGCGCTGAAGTAGGTTTACGCATTTACCACCTCAAGCTTCAACTCTCATCTAGATCAGTGTACAGGCATTAGTCTCTTGTCAAAGCAGAGAGAAGTGAAAGCTTGCCTAAATCCCAAGAAGCAGCTATAAAATTTGTCAATTTCAGTATAGCATTGAACATATCAGGAAGTTTCTAAAAATGCTCATGTGTGGAACAGATGGTTTGTAGCAGGAAGGATTTATTGTTGCTTCCTAACAATGGTCTGATCTATTCTTTATTTTTAATACGGGTCATTTTCCTGCATATTACTTGTGTTGGCACTGGTATTCATTGCCAATTTATGATGGTCATCTTTGTTACATTATTGACTAGGAGCCATCCAAGAACAAGGTCTCAGGGTGTTGAACACAGGATAAACTGAGGGTGATTGTCCCTGTCTTGCAAGCGCAATTGTGCCTGGATCCTAATACTGTCCTCTGGTTTGAGTGAACCTTATCTGAATATGGTGTCAACTGATACAAACCAAAGTAAGTGGAGGAAGTCCTCTACGGTTCAGACAATTCTCTTGGTTTGAATTGCTGGTAGAGAGAAAAATCTCAGTAGCTCTGGAGAACTGATTAGCCTGAAGTGACAGCTCCAGGAGGAGTCCAGTAATTTCTACATAAGTAAGGCCATTAAGTAAACCCAGAAATTGCCAGACCTGGACTGTTAGCATAAAGCCAGAATATTTTTCAAAAAATAAAGGATCCAGAGTGCTTAAGGCACCATGAAAGTACTGTAGCATGTTTCTCAGAGGTTGAATGTAGCTAGTAACATTTGTTCTGGACTATGGTGAGATCAAGCTTGACAGCATGGACGTTTCTCATCTCATATTCCTTCTCGTATTGCTCTGATAAAACAAGCTAGCCTTCAGCCCCAGCTCTTGTAATGTAAATGACAGATTTGGGAGATTTTTGGCTTTCACATAAATTATGTCAATTTTGTAATGTGGAGATGGGGGAAAAAAAGAGGAAGAAAAAAATCTGAACTGCCAAAGTATACTGTTTATATGTCTGCCTAAATTAAAGTCTGTGTGGTGTAAACAAATGTTATTTATCCATAAGTAGAAAACAGATTGCTACTTTATTTATTTATGCAATGTATTTTAGTCACTCCACAGGAGCCCAGAAAACCTCTGATTATGAAACACTTATTTTCCTACAGTATCCAGGTAACAAGCCACTGACAAGTTGGTACCCTAATGAGTGCAGATTAAGGTAAAGCACAGGGATACTGTGCTCTGAGTAGAACATCATTGTTGCTGGCTTTTAATAGAATGAAAGAGAGGTATTTGTTTTCATTTAAATTCAACTCTTGGTCTGTAGAATTTGGATGGATTTTTAGTTACTTTAGCCTGTAGCATACTGTTGGGGCTTTCCCAAACTCTTGTAACGACCTGCAATGCTTTTCTCCACCAACTAGCATTCTTGTATCCCATGTGTATTTATTGTTTTCTAGAACACCTATTGCTCAGGAACTGCTTTGTTATGTCCTGGAAGTGTCCACGAGGTACTTTCTCTGCTGTCGTTAAGACCTGTAGAAAGATATATGTTCTTTTTCAAAAGAACGACACTTTTTCCAACAACAATGTAACAGACGAGGCAGGATGCAATGACTGGAGTCTTCTTGGGGTATAAAAGGCTAGACTGTGCCCTGAAAAGCTTACAGTCTTAAGGCAGAGAGTAGACAAATAGTGGCAGCAAGGAGGATTCATGCATTTCACAGATGCAGGGAAGGTGCTCAGAGCAAGAAGGTAATTTGTCCAAGGAAGTCCTTAAGAAGCTGAAAAGCTGACTTATGCACAAGATAAGATCTTTTCTTCTAGTGTGATTTCCACTTCTGTTTAAAGCAGCTGAGGAAGCACAGATGTGTTTCCCTGAGTTTTTGTGTATGTGTTGAAGTCATTAACATATTCTCCAAATAATTTGAAATATTATAATCTTTCTGCATCTTGACTGTTAACTAATAGATAATGAGAGCTTATGATGTGCCTGAAACTATATTCTGTGCTTAAACAGCAACTGTTTCAGCAGGTACGCTGAGACCTGCTGTTGGTCATAATTTCCTTCAGCAGTTGTGTTACAGTTTGGGCCTTTTTTTTCAGAAGTGTTAAAAGTTGAAGACAGTGAAGATGAAACGGCTCTAAAACCCAATTTCTCTCAAGTAGACTTCTGGTCACTATATTAGAATATACCTTTACACAGCTTTGGCTCCAGATGCCCCATTGTGAGAAAGCGACAAACTTCAAAACAGACCTATTGGAAAGACAGTTGTCTTTTAAAGTCTATGGGAAGATGGGATTGGAGGAAGGGAGCCGTGCAAAGAACGAAAGGTTAACTTCTAGCTATTTCTTTATAGTTTATGGTGCCAGACCATGGGTCAGAAGGGCAGTTCTGTAGCAGTGCAAGGCTATGTGCCATGGGCCTGTGGCGTAATAGTCTTTCTAACTATTGTTACTAAATTTGAAACAGCAAAAATTGCACCATGTATCAGTAACTTCATAATGAACTATTATGTGCCCTGGAAAGGAGTAGAAAAGCCAAATCTGTGGACTAATGTTCCCCTTTCTAAATGGACTAGGTTTAGTTGCTTCAGATGCATGGATATTAAGTCCATTGCTGTCTTCTACAGGTTGTGATCCTGTGCATTCATGTACACAATGCATTGCGCACATCTGTGCATGGACTCAGTAAGCCTAGTTCACACTGAAAATAACTTGCAGCTCTTCAACTCTGCTGCCAGTTAAGAAAAAGAGAGCATGCAGCTTCCACAACTGTATTACAGTGCTGTTGAAAAGGCCATTGTCTGTAAGCAAAAATCCCTCAGAGAAAGGGAGAACTTTTCTTTTCCTAGACTTGGAGAAGACGGAACAGCATCTACAACAGTTTCATCTGACCATGGTTTTTGTTTTATTTCTTTCATGACAGAATGGTAATGGCTCCCTAAGGTACATCACAGCTTTAAGATTTACAATCCAGTCTCTGCAAGGCTGGGCTGTGACATCTATGCCAGATGGTGTCCATTAAATTACTGTCAACACTGGCACATTTGTGAATTATCTGCTGCTTTTGGAGGCAGGCAGCAGCAGCTTTCCTGTGTTCTGAAGTCCAATTACTACACTGACAAAGTTTTCTTCTGTTTATTTGTTTATTTTTAGTGAATGAAACCTCACCACCTTATAGTTCAATTTCATAATACAGTCACCAAAATTTTTATTCTTTTCTTCTTCTTTCTCTCTCCTCTTTTGCTTACTCCTTTTCACTCTTCTTAATGCAAGCTGATCTGGCTAGTGATGACACTCACACATTCACCGAAAATCTTTTGTTCAGAGCCTAGCTGAAGAGGTAATGCCAATCATCCCTATGACTGAAAAGTACTTCCTGTGTATTTCAAAGTTAGCAGAAAAGTCAGCATGTATGTTCAAGAACAAATAATGACCATTCTAGTGTGCTTGTCCTAGACCCTGTTCTGGAGGCTTCTTAGCCTATGTGCAGGCTAGCTGACAGAGATGGCTTATTTGCTGTGGTTACACCAAACAAAGTGATGACCCTGCACAGATTGAAATCTCTTAATGGTATTTAAATAGTGTAGACAATGGAAGTACTAATCATCCCACTACTTGAGGAATAAAATGTGAAGAGATTTAATGGCTTAAAGTTCACTCAGTATTAAGTATTATAAGTAAAATACACACACATCAACAGAGAAAAAAAAAGAATTCCCCTCACAAAATCAAAATAATATCCTCACAACACCAACAGTGGGTAGACAATTAGCAAACAGTTCACCGCTTATCCCTTTACCACAAGCCGAACACAAATTCCCCATAATAATTTCGCTCTTTTATCAAGTTCAATCCCTGTTTTCTCCATTACCACTCCCAATTCACTCAGAAATCCTATCGTGGAACTGAGACTTGAAGTCAAATTTCCTTAACCCTGTGGCATATTCTTGGAGAGAAACGATGCTCTTCTAAGTCATCACGGATAGAAATAAAATGAGAAATAAAATTGCAATGAATTACAGTTTCATGCAGCTGCCTTTCCTTGACTACTTCTTAAAAACATTACCAAAATCCATGAAACATCAAGTTTTTGTTGCCATGCCTTTTTTCTTTGAATTTGTTACTGAGTGAAGGTAAATTCTTAATAATTTTTGCTTGTTTGGGTGCAGACTGACATTTTCTTCTGTGCAAAATATTCAAAGTGTTTGAACTGACTTTGCCTAAAATAATAAAAGTTTTTTAAAAATCCACTATTCTTTAGTGTGCTGCACAGAGCTGTCACATTCATCTGCTTGGAACCTCTCTCCCTTTTCTCTGTCCATGTAATTTACCTCCATCATGGCTTACAGGATTATGTAGATTTATTATACAATAAGATGATAACTAATGGGGTTTAGCAAGTAAGCAGATCTTTTCCAGGGAGTTTATAAAATGGGGAAAAAGTTGTATATTGTTTCAGATTTCAAATATGCAGCAACTGATTGTCATTTTTTTTTTATGTTTGAAGCACATTCAATTCAGAGTAATTCCTCTCCTTCAAACCCACAACCTTTGTTTAGAGACTGATTGAGAAGCTGAGGGTCTGATCCTGTAATGTGCTACATTCTTATGTCTCTCCCTGGCTGCAGAATACACAGCATCAAGGAGTATTAATCCTTTAATTCCCTAGATTTTCAGGAAATCACAGAGAAGGCTCACTTCTCAGGTAAATTAGTGTAACTTTGATAGCTGAATTACTAAGAACTTAGTTTCCTTTGTACAAGTCAGCCCAATTTGCCTCTTTCCTCACTCTTGTCATGGTTTAACCCCAGTCAGCAATTAAGTACCACACAGACATTCAGTCCCCTTCTCCATCCCAGGGGATAAGGGAGAGAATAGGGAAGAAAAGAAAACTCATGGGTTGACATAAAGACAGTTTAGTAGGAGAGCAAATGAAGTCATAATATATAAATGTTAATAATTCTAGTAATAATAATAATAATAATATACAGGGATAACAAAATATACAAAACAATGCACAGTCTCTCACCACTTGATGACCCGTTAACTGATACAACCGATCCCAGGAATGAAAACTGAAACCAATCCTGGAATGGTCCTGAATAACAAGAGAAAAAGCAAGAGTTAATCCACTGGCCAACCCTCGCTTATATACTGAGCATGATGTTTATGGAATGAAATACTTCCTTTGGCCAGTTTGGGTCAACTGCACTGGCTGCATACCCCCCGGATACTTGCATGTGCACATTAGTGAAACCTGGGAAGATGAGGAAAGTCCCTCGTCTCTTTAGCAACAAGTAATAACACCAGCGTAGTATCAACATTCTTAATATACCAAATCCCATACTAAATCCAAAAACACAGCAGCTACTGGACAGAAAATTAACTCCATCCCAGTCAAAACTAGGACAAATGTTTTAAATGAATGTATCTGTTCATGACTTTGAAGAGTGGGGTTCTTTTACCTAGCAAACAAGAATGAGCCACATTATGGGTAGTTTCTGTGTTTGGCTTGACAGAAATGTTTTGTTTGATAGCAAAGACGATATGAATAATGTATTTCTAAACGTTCAATATGTACCTCCTATGTGGAGGAAATTGTGCAGAAGAGGAATCTAAAAGTCTGCTTCAGAAACTTGGGTAAGCATTATGGAAACCACAATCACAATGCATTTTTTTTTCTGCATGTCAAAATGTAACTATGAGTGCTTTATCTTCTTGATGAAATCACCATTTATAAGTAATTTTTCATCAAAACCATTTGAATGGTAGTTGATCACTGCAAATGACTTTGCCATTAGGACCATAGCTTTGGTATTTTTCTTTCCTTTTCAGTATTAAAACTGCTTTGGAAGGCAGTGTAGAGGAACCTGGATGAATCAATAAGTGATTAAATTCAACTTCACATAGATACATGCATTTGCAAAAGCTCCATGTATTGGCTTCTTTGTTAACTTGAATTATTTTCAACAATGAAGGAAACATTTGTCAGAGTCAGAAAGAAACATCACAAAATATTCTAAAATATGAGCCAAAATGCCTTTGGAAATAAATGCAAAATAACCTTGCTTTCCAAGAAGGAATCCCTCAGGGGAACTTTACATTGTTTTGGGGGTAAGAACTTGGTGTTAAGGGGTTACATACATAAATCATGCCTAAGTATATTTTATTGCATTATTATTGGCATTCTGGAAGTATCTTAGATTCCTACAAGACTGAAATTGTGCCATACCCTGCACCAGAAATACCTGACAGTTGTGCTTTTGTCTGGTCCAAAATTTCACAAGATATTTAGGCTAGTCTTTCTCGTTATACTATGCTGTAAGAATGGCAAAACTTAAAATTTTGGTGGAAAGACTATTCCAAGATTTGTATAATCAACAGGAGTAGTTCACATCCAGCTATTCTGATTTGAAACCAAAATAGGTAGATTCTTTTTCCCTGGAAGACCAAAGACAGGAAATCAAAGACTGATAAACCCATGTTCAATTTATGCATATTGAGTTTCTATCAGGTTTTCTTAATAGGGACAGTACACCTCTGCTACTCTAAGCAGGCACAAGAGGCCTTGGAAAAATTTTTGCTTAGTTATCATTGGAGCCTTGAGATAGGAATTTCTATGCTTTCCTGTTGTGTTCCATGTTCAGGGATTACCAAAGGTTTTTTAATTGCTTGCAAATATTTGAGAATACTTACTCTAGCAAAGAAAGCAGTAATTTGTACTGAATATGTGGGATTTGATCCAGTGATAACTGGGCTTGCATATGTAATGCAGGCCTGATATTTTTTCCTCCCCCAAGATTCACTATATCTGATATGAACCTTTGTGTTTGGTTTGTTTTTTTTTTGTCAGTGGTCTGGTATCAGTCAAATCTTTCTAGTGTAAAACTAGCATGTTGTTCCAGTAGAAAATTGGAACAGATCCTCAGCTTATGTAAATTTTCTCTCAAAAATGACCATGTAACTTTGTAGAAGTCTTTTAAGGTACGAATTGACACTATCTTGTACTCTTGTGGCATGAAATCTGCAGGTCACCCTGAGATCTGGGAACTTTTCAGAACATGTGGCCTTGCTAGGGAGGGGCACCCAGTTGTCTTGCTGCCACTGCTGCTCAGTGACTCTTCTGGGCTCAGGTGGACATCTGGGCAAACACTAGCTGACACTGTAATGCTGTTATGCAGGGAGCAAGAGCGAAAGAAGTCATCTAGGCTGGAGTGAAGTGTGAAATCTGCTGTGCGACTCCAACCAATGCTGCATGGCAAGTTGGGAGGGGAATCAATTATTAATGGGAGAAATTGAAATGAATTGGGAAAATGGCTCCTTGTTACTCCTTGTGCTGTGTTCACATGGCAAGGTTTTGGTAGCGAGATGGGCTACAGGAGTCGCTTCTCTGAGAAGCTGCTAGAAGCTTCCCCATGTCCGACAGAAACAACGCCAGCTGTCTTCAAGATGAACCCATTGCTGGGCAAAGCCGAGCCCATCAGCAACAGTGGCAACTCTTCTCTGTTTAAGAAGTGGGAAAAAAACCTGAGCAAATGCAGCTGGAGGGAGGAGTGAGACTATGTGAGAGGAATGACTGCAGTTGCCAAGGTCAGTGGAGCAGGAGGGGGAGCAGTGATGCTGCTGCGGGCAGAGATTCCCCTGCAGCCCGAGGTGCAGCCCCTGGTGAGGCCGGCTGTGCCCCTGCAGCCCATGGAGGCCCCGCAGGAGCAGGGATCCCCCTGCAGCCCGGGGAGGGCCCCACGCCGGGGCAGGCGGGTGCCCCAGGGAAGCTGTAGCCCATGGAGGGCCCAGGCTGGGGCAGGCTCCTGGCAGGAGCTGTGACCCGTGGAAAGAGGAGCCCACGCTGGCTTTGGTGGGCACGGGGCATCTAGCCAGGGTCAGGTCACATACCCCTGCTGAAATTTACGCAGAACACTGCCACTGATAAAAGTTGATGGGGGTGTGAAACAATCAAAAGAGCTACTCCTTCTTATATATGACCCAGAAGCCTGTTAACTCAGTCGATTTTGGCAGGAACTGTAATTATGCTGATCAACAAAAGCTCTGTATTGTAAAAAGTTATGAAAGTATTGTGAGAGTCAAACTAAAAAGCAGCAGTTTGTGGGAGTGTTTTTAGTCTCAATTAAAAGATATTAAATTAATTATACCTGTTTTGGTAGTACAGTTGCTGCTTTCTTAGGCATTTTGTAGTTTCCATTATAAATACAGTCCACATTTCTGTGATGGCTATCTCCACTGAAAAAGGAAATGGAGAAAGACTGGAAAAAAAATCATCCTTTGATGATTGTGTTTGGTTTCATACAACGTGCCAGAGCATTTTATTGTGTGTATTGCTGGGTGCCATGGTTGCCAGTATTCTAGTGACAGCAAAGCCCATAGAATTCTGTTCCATCACATAATCTCATCATATATAATAATTGCATCTCATATTCAGAAATGGATTCAGAACAATAAATATTTAAATGCAAAGGTCCTTATTGTGCTATCAATTGATGCCTAACACCTAACTAAAACTCCAAACTGAACTCAACAATGAAATCTGCGTAAAATTTAGTTATGTAGTAGGGCAGGAGGAGGTTGCTCCTCATTCTTCCTAATTCTTTTTTACCATTTGGCATTTTGCTGGTTGTTACTGTGATGAGCTAGAATGCATGCTATAGGCTAGGACTGCAAAAACAAACAAAAAAATAAGATGGGCAACAGAATAAAACCAATCGATAGGTAGCTGTGGTATCACAGCTGATTCCAGTAGATCAAATACCAATAATTTTTGACTCATAGTTTACCATGGTGTGACCCTTTTTTTTTATACTCTGCTCAGTGAATAATGGAATAGTGGAATAGTGGATTTTTTGTAGACTCAAATTTTACTGTGCTTTGCATTGATCTGCTACCATTTATTATTATGAACTCATCAGCAATAATAATAAAAATTGTGAGAAAAGTGTGTAGGAAGTGTAAGGAAGTGACTCTCACATTGTTTCATATCCTTCTCTCTCTCTCGCTTTTAAAATGTAGATTTTTTTTTTTTTTTAACCTCACACTTATTGTCATTAAAATGGTCAGACCCCTACTTGAACTGGAACTGTGACCTGAGCTTGTATCAAGCTCTCCTTTCACACTTGGTAAAGGAAGATCTGGGCTGGGGGACGTATGCTTTGCACTTCAGGTATTTTTCAAACTCAAGCAGAGAAGAAAGATCATATTCAGAAGTAAAGTTCGGAGGATAGGAGAATCATTCCTTTCTAAAATAAGAGTGGTTAGTCCTGAGTTTATTTAGGCTTGACTTGCACTTCTTTGTCTCCTAGAGATAAAGTAAAAGAACCCGCAAACTGCTCATCAAGAAAATAAAAGCAGAACTGATAAAAGGGTGTAATTCAGGCTAATAGGGACCTTCCTTAGCTGACAGTAGCAATATTTTTATTTCCAAGGATTCCTTTTCTGTCATTACTGGTTTTTTGCCTCCTCCTGACTCATGATGATGGATCTAAAAAACCAATAATCATAAAAATTACCTACAGAGCAATGCAATATCACCTATTGTATTGACTGTGCAAGGTAACTTTCAGTGGTGTTAACAGTGCCATGGGAACACAGTCTCTGGAAATGGATTTGACTTTACAGATGCAGAGAGCATATAATTGCTCCATTCAAAGAAGAACAGTTGATCTGACCTGCTAATTGGAATTAACACTAGTTTATTAAAAGTACCAGTGGAAAAAATGTAAGTGAAACTGTGTGAAGCACTGGCTATCATGCCACTCCACTGCTGTTCTTACACAAATTCAGTGCTGGAATTGACC
This sequence comes from Tetrax tetrax, assembly GCA_009806455.1. Taxonomy (NCBI): domain Eukaryota; kingdom Metazoa; phylum Chordata; class Aves; order Otidiformes; family Otididae; genus Tetrax; species Tetrax tetrax. The sequence goes on from WHYT01017497.1 coordinate 895,360, forward strand.
CTATCAATCACTCAATTCTTCTTGTGACCTCAGAGCAAGAAACAAGTATCTCCAGTGCTGTGTTTGCCTACTTGAAACTTGCAATCCATCTCATTTGATCTCAATGTTAGTCCTGATGTGATCAATCACTCTCTGCTTTCTGAATCCCTGAAGGAAGGAGCTCTAGTCTCCCTTGCTGCTGCCTCCAGGTTTTACATTCTCCTTCTCTCACCTCTTGTTTTTAATGATTAATAAAATTACTGCTGTTTTCCATCATACCCTTGCCCACTGGAGTGCTGCAAGGCACCAGCCTTGAACTTCTTCTCCCTTTCCTTGATGCCTCTCGTGTGCCCTGTCACTGGCTGGAGCCTTGATTATGCCTCCTGTGGTGGATAAGGTGGGTCTGAATCTTCTGGTTTATCCTCCAGTGCCTCCACTGTCCTTGTACTGTGCTGCTCTGTATCTCAACCCTGTCTACTGCCTCTAGCCTCTGTGCTGGGTCAAAGCAATTTTATCCTGCAGCTCTTTTCCCATTGACTGCCTCTAAACTCTTCTGTGGTAGTGAAGCTTTACTTCCTTCAGTTTGTTCCATACCCTCTAACCCTTATAAATTACATGAACTCCTTTTTTTTTTCTCTTCCTTTTGTGTCTGCCTTTGGAATATTTCATGAACACAGCCCATGGAGATGCTTATGGTGACCCTCCTTCCATCAGAGGCTTTGTCCTGATGTCAGTATAATTGTCTCCTGTTGTAAATGCATGGTCAGGGAGGTCTCAGGAGGCTGAATTAAATGCTATAACCTTTTCCAGAGAAATGGCACCAAATCATCTGCAGCCCTTTCTCTTCCACAGCTGTTTTGTCACGGCTGTGTTTGTTCTCTCTGCAGCTGCTTTCACCTCGTCCCTTTCCTCGAGGCTGCCTGTCGAGGAGGTCCAGTGCCTCCCAGGTTTGTGGAGGGGCAGTATCCCCTGAAATTGCAATGAAGCAGGAGCTGACTGGGGAAGCCTGCCAGAAATTAGCTTTGGGTGTTAAAACACAAAGGAGAGACTGTTAATGATGGTCTGAGTGATCAATATTGAAAATTGCCTACTGAAGAAAATTCTTACTAATTTCTGTCAAACATATAGCTGTATTTCAATTTAAGTTCATATATTGTTCCTCTCATAACAGTAATGCAGAGTCAATTTGTAGTGGTATTTAGGCATAGGTTTCCAAAAGCATCTGGGTATCTTCTCTCCGATACAGTTAAACTCCTGCCACATGCCATTTTTCATCTTTCACAGTGTCTGGATACTTTGAAAACCTGCCCACCAGATATTAAAAATAAATGAATAGTAGTTTCTTTTATATATATATATTTTTTTTTTCTTCTTTTGGTTTTGCAGGGAGCAGTTTGCTATAAACACAAATAACATTTTAGTTGCTATTTCAGGAACATTAGTTTATTTACTGCCCTGTAAAATATGTCTAGACAGCTAGGAAAAGAGTATTGTGCATATTTATTTACTTCCTTGCAGTTTATTTAATTTTTAAATTTAGATTATGAACTTATGTAGTCATAAAAAATCTGCGAAGAAATCACAATGCAATTTTAAGCTTAGGATGTTCTTTAAAAACAAATTCCTTCTTAACACTCTCATTTTGGTTTTCACTCTACCATACCTAGAAAAGAAACACAAGGAATTTTGCAACAGAAATAAAATTATTTGTTGCTTTAAAAAATGTAGCCAGTTACCGTAAAAAATATCTCAAAAGAGCTTATGGCAATAGAACAATTACATTTCTGGAAACAATTCTTATTATTGGCAAATATGTTTAATACCTTGATATGTGGAATCGCATCTTTGATACTGTTGTTGAAATTGGCTGGATTTCACTGACATATGTTTCATCATGACAAGATATTCAGAAATGTAGTAAATTTGTGACAAGTTAGCCCCATCTGTTATGTCATCTGATCGGTAAATGGGTTTCTTTCCACATTTAGTATTTGCTGTCCCACTGCAGAAATGAGAGAAGAAATAAGTCTAAGGAACACAAAAGAGTGTTTTCATTTACTTTGAATAATGGCATAACCTTAAAATTTTTGGCTTTCCCGTTAAATAGCTAAGAGATTTTGGTGATAAATTGTCTGAGATGTTATGTTACCCTAGTTAGATTATTGTCCTGATCAGATATGGTAATTTCTAAATTTTATTAATGCACTAGACATCAGGCTAGAAAGAAAATTAAATTCTTAATGAATAGTTATATTACTTCTTAAAGAGATCCTAACTGGATTTACCTTTCCTTCTTGTGGGACAATGACCAGGGGAGGAAATTACTTTCTCTAAGGTCCATCCTAATAGAATAATTTCTTAAGGTAAAATGCAGCTGCTACTTCCAGGATGGAATGTGGTTGGCATGCTTGCTGCAGCAGTTCTCTAGGCACTACACCCTGCTTCCCTTAGCATATGCTAAGATAAACAGAAGTGAGGATGGAGCAGAGTGAAGACACCGTGGCCAAATTCTGTTATATTCCCTGTAGGGATGGCACCTTCGTGGTACCTGGTGACTGATAAGCCATGTAGTAACTGGTGAACTGGATCACAGCTGTCAAAAAAAGAAGAATGGGCTGTTGCTGAGCTATCAACTGAGGTGAAATTGTATACTTTGGATGAACTTTGTTCATTATAATCTCATTATAACACTAAAACACACCCACCTCCAAAGTGAGACCATCTCTCACTGGGTATACACTCTGTCTATATATTTTACTGTACCTTTAAGAAAATAGGCAAGGGACACCAATCAATAATAAAAGAATGTATCACAAGAGTCACTCAAGCTTCACCTTAGTGTAAGAAACAGCGTAAAAGTAAATGGACCAGGGCAGAAAATTAGGGGAGATTCCATCGTAAATTCTGGGATCAGTTGATGGGCTGCACCGGTCTTCTCCCCAGTAGCGCTGGGTAAGAAGCTTATTCTATGCATGCCAAAATAACTAACCTAAGCTAGCTGTTATTAGTAACTAAAGTTTGGTTGTATATTCCTTTAAACTCATTGTTGCAGTCAGTGTACTATCACTAGCAATCTTTGAACCTTATCCTGTCACAAATTTATATTTTGCATAATAAAATTTGCACTTTGTGCAAATTCCTGGGATATTGAATAACTGAAATATGGGATTTGATTGACAATATGGACCCCTGTGGATCCCTTAGTTGAATCACTGTCTGATATGGTGGGTTTAGATAGACTGGCCAGGCATAAAGGTTTCGTCTTTCCTGGGATATTGACAGACTGAACAAACACAAAAGGTTCATTGGCAATCCGCTGTCTTAATGTAACACTTCTCTTCATGCAACTAAGAAAAAGGCTGCAGCATTAACTTCTACTCAGCTTACTTTTCTTTTGAAGTTGTTCACATGCTTTTGAGGGAGGAGGGTGAGTGAATGGGATTTAGTGGGAAAATCACATCTTCACCTGATGAGATTTGACTTTTGAGCTCCCTGCAATCACGAGAAAACATGTTAGTGTTAGATATTTAATGGGATTTGTACCCTACTTCGAAATCCTTCTCATCATCAGATTTACATTGTTAAGCCTTTTCTGGACAGAAGACAAAAAAAAAGGTGTGACTTGATCTGTCAGTATAGATAGCTTCAGCAAGAGTAAGGCGAATGTATTTAGAAAATTAAAGCAAGTTTAAATTCAAAATAAAATGGATTTAAGGCCAGATGGCTGCTTACTGGGGTTTTAAAGGGCAGAATGGCAAATCTGTCTAGGCAAATGATGCTCATTACAGAGGATATTTTTTCCTCTTTAGTTTAAATAAGCGTCCAAAAAAATACCAGGATATGAATGTTTCATTTGTATTTTACACTGGCAAACTTTTCTTAATTTAGTGGGTAAGCCACAATACTTGGTTAAAATGCTGCCTGTAGAAGCTGGGTGTGAGAACCTAATAAGTTCAAGAAGCTTGCATTTCAGACTGGTCAATTTCCTTTGCTTTATGAGGACAATCTGGAAAGCTGTCACAGTCGATTTCATTTGCCACTACCCTATATGGTTCCAAGGGCCCATTCTGGTTTAAAGAATCACCACATTGTTTGACATACAAAAGTGTATCACCACAAAATTGGAGATTCCCTTAATTAATCAGATATCAGATCAATCAGATTGGATTATCTCTTTCTGAGGCTGGAGTGGGTGAAGGTAAAACTGTATGTTGTTTTTGGCTGGGATAGAGTTAAATTTCTTCACAGTAGCTAGTACGGGGCTATGTTTTGGATTTGTGCTGAAAACAGCATTGATAACACGGGGATGTTTTAGTTGCTGCTGAGTGGTGCTTATACTGAGTCAAGGCCTTTTCTGCCTGCCACCCCTGCACAGGGTTTGATTTCATACCGAGTTACATAGCAAGCTTTCCACCTCTCTCTAATGCTGTTCAGTCCAGAACAATAAAATAATGTTGCTTGTTTATTCCAAAATTAAGAAGTTCACAGCATCCTAATCTGTTTGTAGAACAGCAGAAATTTCTGGATGGTTACTGAATCCAAATAATGATCAGATTTGGGGTGGGAAGCTGAGATATGAGTTTTTTAAGATTACAAAGATTAGGAAGGTCAGTGGTAAATCTGGAGATAGACCCACAAAGACGATATAGTAGGCAGTGTTATGCTACACAACTCATTTGAACGTGGCTGTAAGGCTTTCAAGTATTTCCCCTCCAAAATTCTTCATGGAAGAGAAATTCTTAAGCCCTACTCATTCTTTTACCTTTAGAAAATGCAATGGATGACTAAAGGTAAATTCATGCATCAAGCTAAAGATCTCTATCCATTTCACCTTCAGTTGTACACGTTTCAGGTGGTTTATGTCATCATTCTGTGAACTTCTTTACTTCAGCTTTGTAAATGATCTTGGAACACCTCTGTGAAATGCCTGACTGACGAGTTTAGGGAAGGGAGTCTTAAAGTGCACAAAATAAATCTGCAAATAATTCGTATAATAATAATAATTAAGTTTACTGTTATCTTGTGAGATTAGCTGATGTTTTACATAAAACTTCGAAGGCTCTTAAAGCTCTCTTTGGCCCCACCTGAGTAAAGCTATAAGGCATATGAATTAATTCAGCAGAAACTGATCCTGTATTTAAACACTGTACAAAACAGCAATGTCTTCCAGATCCTTGCAATCACTACTTAATACTTTTAAAGCCTCCTTATCCCCAGAAAGATAAAATAGGTCCTTAATGCTCGTGGGCTTGACAGACTAACATTTTAGGCAGGGGTGAGGGCTGACCTTAGAGCATGAATGATTGTGGAAAATGGAAATGCCTTGGCTTTTCTTTAGTGAAACCACCATACTGGTATTTAAATGCACCTTGGATTTATCTATTTTTTGGAATATGTGTAGTTTGAATATACCAGTAGGGTGTCAATTGCCACTGAGATTCCAACAAAATGAAGTTACTTTCTTGCATAGATCTCCTAATATGTAAATTCTTGGAAGATATCAGCCTTTGTTACTAGCCTCAGCAGAGAAGGCTTTATTTTTCATTTATTTTTCATTACTACTTGCTTGAGTCATTTTGTGGCATTTTTGGGTGAGAGTCCAGTCTCATCCTTGTCACTCAAAAGCAATATATCCAGAGGCAGAAATCAAATCAGACAGATTGCCTTATAAGAAGGAAACAGAACTGTTTTTCTCCTCCCTTCCCAATCTTGCACATGAAGTGTAACAGTTGCTGAGATGAAGTGTGTCTTATGAGAGGTTGAGGTCTTGTCCTCAGGAAATTACATAAGGAATGGAAAGAAAGCTTAGTTCACAAAGCAGAATAAGAATGCTAGTAATTACATCTCAGGTAGAATAAATAATGTATTTAGCTTTCAAAAGCTCTGACAAGCTGTGATGGGGGAAAAAAATTAAAGCTTCAACTTTTGCTTCAGAACAGTAAGTCTCATGACAGAAATGAAGTAAGTGTATATTACAGAAGTAATTTATTTGTGCATCTTTGGCTTTGCAGCACTAATAGGCTTGCTGCCAGGTATTCCAGGCTGCAGTTTGTCATGTTTGACTCCTTAGTCTTTTCAACCAATTGAAAAAATGGCCTTCTGCAGGCTGTCAGTGTCAGGCACCAGCTCACTCACATATAAAAAGCTCAATTAGCTCCCGGAGAAAGCTACTTTTAAAAATGCAATGAGCTGCATCATGAAAGATAGGTAGACAAGTGTTACACAATGCCAAAATGATAATGTGGACAAGCCAGAATAACACAATAGTCACGATAGGTTCTTTTCTTATACTGTACTTATTAGTTAATTAGTGCTATTGTGATCTAAGGACAATTTACTAATCTGCCGGAAAAAAAATAAATCTTGTTTTATTGACCAGAGTTAGCTGTTCAGATAGCTGCCGTCTCATCATCTTGTAAGCAACTACCTTCTGGTTTAAAGATATCAGCACATGTATTTGCAAGTATAACATGGCTCAAACCTAGGACTGGAGCCCACTAGGGAAAGCATATACAGGAATTTGCCATGTGACTCCACCGCTTTTGAGATACTTAATACGTGTTAATTGAAAGGGTCATTATCAGCGGTCATGCAAGAATGTGTGTTTACAGTTTATTCATGAAGATTGAGAAATAATTAAGACAACAGGATCTTAACCATAACAGAGACAGTGGAAGTAAGTTTGAAAGTAAAGAGAAATACAGGAACAAGAAAAGTAGTTTGGAAATGCTTGTGAATAAATAGAGAAACAGCTACCATAAAGGAATCTGGAGATCTTGTTCTCATTGACTGTTAAGACTTTTCAAGGAGAGGACTTCTAGCAGAGTTTGGAACTGAAATGTCTTTAAAAATATGTTGCTGTAGTCTACAGAATTGCTGTAGTTAACAAGCCAGAACTCTGCTTTCTGAAATATAGTTTTTTTTTTTACATTCTTCACCAATTTTCTCTTCCTCAAAAGAAGCTCACAAAGAGCAACTCTCAAAAGCCAGCAAGTGATAGGCCTGGCAAAACTCTAGGATTATCTGGGTGAGTATCAGTCTCAGCTGGTTGGAGACAGCTGATTCATAACTTTGATGCTGGAAGCTGTTCCAAGCCCTGTCATTTTTTTCCCCTACTAGCCTCCTTTTGCAGTTGATTGTGTCTTGTTTTATATTTGGTGTCATCTGCTCTTGTGTGGCTGTGATATGCTGATAACATCCTCAGTTTTTCATGTTAGTGCGTGTGTTAGGAAGTAGACAACTTGTTATTATAAAATAATGTGAAAATAAGCCTGTGTTTAATATGTTGATGAAGACAACAAAAAAATAACTAGTGCAAATTATTTACTTTTTTTTTCCTCTTCAAATTACCTGACAGTATAATTTGGCAGGGCTTTGATACTTGAGGAACTAAATAAAGCTTGATTTTTCAAAGAGAACAGTCACTCCTGCAAGACTAATTCAGGAATTGTGTAAGCTTCAGTCTGACTTTATTCATGTTATTGAGTTCCTTTGGTTTCAAACAGGTGACATCCCTAAAATTATTTTTGAAGTATATATTTTTTAAAATGCCAGCTTACAGGCTTTAATAGTCATATGTGGTTCTTCCCATTGTCTCCAATTGTTTAAACATTTTCCATTACCTGACATTGTCTCCTTACAAATTAAATAAGAGCTATTAACAGTTTAGGAGCTTAATCCCACTGATGAGCAGGTCCCAAAACCAATTTCGGGGGAGTTATATGCTTAAGTATCTTCAAGGATCTGTACCTCTAGAACTTACTCAAGGTACATTGAATATTTTTGGAGAGCACAAGGTGTGGCAGTCCCCTGAGCCATTCTTTAAGTTAATTTGAATTTTGTGCTCATTGAAGCACTAACATTGCATGGACATTTAGGAAGAAAACAAGATGGTACAAATGAGTTTTATGGGTAGGGAAGATAGATATTTGTGATATAGTAAGATTATAAAATACATTATGTGCCTTTAGAACACTGAGACTCCGGCTGTAAATCTGGTGTGGATTGCAAAACCAACAAAACTCCTGTCTGAACCTAGTTGCCTGAAGTTATACACAAAGTCCATTAAAAATAAGTATACCATGTTTTGAATGACAATTGGCTGTAGATATTCTATTTTATGAGTTTTTGGGGGCTTTCACTTTTGCTTGTGCTGTATTCTCTCTGCTAACATCGGTATCCTCACTCATTTCTTGCCCACGCAGCACTCTAAGGTAGAGGTATGGTATACATTGTGCAGAAGTGGGTCTAACTGGCAAAGCTAATGTGACTAAACCAGTAGAGCTAAACTTCAGTGGTATTTCTCTTTGTGGAGATGTGTTAAGATTGGATCTTTGGAATTTCTTTTGATTCCCCACACAAAGCCCTCCTAACCAGACTTCCTGCTTTCCCTATCTCCTTACCTCTTTATCTTCTCCAGTTCCCAAAAGTTTGTATATGATGGCAGTCAGCAGAACAATTCTGAAGAAGTCCATGAATGTGAACGTGAAAGTCTTCAGGCAATGACTTGTGGTTGTGTGACTGTAATTGAGCATCAGTAACAATCTGAAGATCCACAAAGTAGTTAATGATAGGAGTTCCCTTCTTTTAGAAAACACATTGAAGCACCTATTCTAAATAAATTAGGTGGAATTTTATTTTTCATGTGTACTAGGCAAAGCAGAAAAAATATCACTTATTTGGGGTAATATTTAGGATTCCTCCCAGGAAGACTGCATTATCTGTTGCTCTTAAATTAAAATTTTTAGGCCACTGTTTCCCTGAAAAATGTGATAAATGCCAACACATTCTACTAATTCTCATAATGATTGTTTTAGTTGAAGTTTAGATTTTCAAGAACTGCCATCTTAAATATATGTTCTTTCATTCTGTTTTCTTACATAAAGCAAATTCTTTGAATACCTCTCTATCTCTGTTTTTCAGACTGATGTCTTGTGCTCAGTTTCTTTTGCAGATAATATTCATTGTGCATATATCTGAATACCAGCACAGAGTGATCTCTATTGTTTTGCTTTTCATTGTTTGACAGAGTGGTGACAGATTCCTCAAACTGAGAAGCAGCAGAAAAAATTCATTGGTCCTTTGTATTCTGGAGATTTTGGAAGATGTTGTTCTTTAATTTGTTCGCTTCCTACAGGTGAGCCCATTAGACTTATGTCATTGCCAAAGCCCATTTATAGTGCAAAAAGGACTTACCTACTAATGAATTCACAAAGCTGAAATAGAGGTTGTTTCCATACTAGGCATCACAAAACATTTTTGTTCAGTCTGGACTGAAATAGTTGCATTCTGGTTTTGGTGAGATGAAAAACTTTGTAACATATTCACTATATATTCAGACAAATTAAAATACACCTTAAATGTGAATTTTCATTTTTCTTCTAGAATTATGTCTGCCTATTTGCTGAAATTATATGTGTTTTTTTACCTGATTTTTAAAAAAAAAATAAAATTTTAAAATCTGAAGATATATTCTTTGATCTCTCATAGTTCCTATTGAAAATTTTGCAGCCTTTTGTGAAATCCAGGACTTTGCCCCTGATTTCAGTCAGTGCAGGCTTCAAATAGTTTTATTTGCCTGACATCAGGGACAGAGATGACATGGGATCAGTGTACATATTTTAGAGAAATATAAACAATACAGGAGTATAGAAAAGTTCTTTAAAAGTCTCTAATAAAGCCTGTGATAGCCTGAGATGTACATAAATAAAAGTAATAAAAATAAATTATAGGATCAAATTATAACTTGCATAATTAATTGCATGGGTGTTTTCCTGTGAGGAAATGATGTTACTAGCTTGGGGCTTCAATGTTTTAGTTTGATAATGCAAATTAAAATACAGCTTTCTAGACTTTTAAAGTTGGAAAGTACACAGGGGTCAAAACATGCTTCTAATATTTGATTTACCTTATAATATTTGATCATAAGCTGAGAATGCTTTTATAAACTGTGATATTAATCAGCTTTGAGTTATAACATGTTTCATATGGGTTGCACAATGGTTGTACCTATCTAAGGATGGTCTCTTTGACATTTGTTTAGATGTGTTTAATAATCAATATACACTTATATTTAATCAAACACACACACACACATTCACAAACACATGTTCTTTTTACCTTGTTCCTTTTCAATAAAAGTTAATCATGGCTGTCAGAACACACCTGTTTGTTATGTTAATAAAGGAGAAATAAAGCTCCTTAAAGAGCAAATATTAGTCAGAATTGAATCCAGATGAATACAGTTTAGAAAAAATGATGCTCATTATAAAGTTGTTGCAAGTTAGTATAAGGCACTAGTAAGGACTAGAGAGTCTCTCTCTCTCTCTTTTCTGTATCTTCCAGTTTTCTGAACAGTTTAAGATCTCTATTTTTATAGTCTTCTTGAAAGAAAAGGTTTATGAAATAATGATTATAAAAGACTGTATCTACAAGTCATTAATGACTCTGCAGCTTGCACAGAGAACAGTACCAAGGAGCACATTTTAGGTTTTTCTTTCTTTTGGGAAAAAAAAAAACCCACAGAAAAGACTCTCTCTATTGCAGTGTTCCTCTACTTCAAGGCTTGAAATACACTTCTGGGAAGCTGGTTCTACTTGGAAATATATCTAACATATGAATAAAGTAAACTATTCTTGAATATTAGCTAGACTGGGCTTTTTGTGGCTAGCTAGCGTAACTATATACCATCACGTGCAAATGTGTTCAAAGTAATGTTCTTAACCAGCACATTTCTGTTAGACTTCAGTTGAGTTTGAATATTAATATCAGAGTAATAAGTCCCGTAACTGAAAATATGGGCTGGTTTGACTCAACAACAGCAATGCAAATGTTACTATTCTAATAAAAGAAGCAAAGAAGATTTCAATCTGTTGTCTGGGAGCCCTGAGCACATACACGATGATTTATGGCCTAGCAGGCTACCAAACTAAATGCCTTTTCTAGCAAAGGTACATTTTTCAGTACAACAGTTGCCCCCATAAATGATTCCACATTCTGCCACTGTACCTGCTGGGGAAATATAAGCCTTTTCTGAGAAAGTAACATTGCAATCCAAGATTAAAATCTAGGAAACTTGTCAACAAAAAAAGAATGATAATATGATGGAAAATACAGCTATCAAATGAAAATGTCTTGCAAGTAATTCTTGTAATGGTCAATTCCATGTAATTTTCTGGTTCTTTTTTTCTCCTCCTAAGTGAATAAGGTGGTATAGAGATCATTTTAATATCTTGTGTAAGTATAGCAGGAAACTAGGTGCTTGAAACTAAAAGCAAGAGTGGTCATTTAGCACAGCTGTGACCAGGCTTTGACCTCACACTTTTTCGCCCCTATGAGGCACTGGCCACTGTGAACATTTTTATTTCGATGTATGAGAACAAGGTGCTTGCATTAAATTGCTCGTTGTATCAAACTTTTAAAACTACAAGAGCACAGTAAGAATACACAGATTCTATCCTCCAGTTATAAGGGTGTTTGAGTCAGGGCATTACAGAAACAGAAATGGTGTCTTATACTTAGAAGCGTGCTGGGGGTTTCTTTCCGTTAATATGCCCACTTATTTTAAACCAATATAAGCTTTAGTGTTCAAAAATTCTTGCAGTGAGGGAATGTATTGCATGCCAGCTGCAGGAACACCTCCTTTTCCTTGTTTTGAATCTTCCACCAGCAGAACTTGAGTTAAAGTTATCTATTTAGGAGAAACTATCAATGCCCCTAAAAGGAGGTATATAGTACACCTATCAAGGTGCTTTTTTTTTTCAAGAGGGTGCTCAGAGATCTTTCAGGTATTTTTTAAGTTATAGATTCTTCAGATCATCCACAGCATTTTAGCCCAGGTTATATAGAACAGGTTAGGAAAGAGTCACTTCTGTTGTGAAAACAGAATCTAAAATCTTAGCTTCAAGCCTTGTCTTCAGCAGTGGCTTCTCTTCTTTTTTTCCCTCTCAGTATTTTTTTTCTTGTTTTCTTTTTTTTTTCTGTTGTTAATTATTTTCTGAATTTAAAATTAAACCAGTTTTTCTTTTGGAATGGACATTTTAATTCAAGCAGATACCATATTTCAATAATTTTTGTCCCATTCTTCTTTACTGCTTTGTAATAAGATAGAATGATTGCAGTTTTTGCCTGTTCCCCTTTCTTATTTTCACGTTTTCCACCTCCAGTTGTTTTTGCATAATGCATTGTCGTAGTTCAGCCCCAATCGGGACAGACTACGCAGTCTCTCTCCCGCTCCCCCCACCCCCCAAAAGAATATGGGGAGAAATGTATGAAAAAAACAGCTTGAGGTTTGAGATAAAGACAGGGAGGAATCCTTAAAGTTACCGTCACGGGCAAAACAGACTCGACTTGGGGAAAAACTATTCATTTATTACTAAAACTAGCAGGAGAATGAGACAGGGAACAAGATAACCTCCCCCCACCCCTCCCTCTTCCCAGGCTTAACATTTATCTCTACTACCTTCCCCTCCTGAGCGGCACACAGTGGGGAAAAGGGAATGGGGGTCGCGGTCAGTTCATCATGTGTTGTTTCATGCCGCTGCTCCATCGTCGGGGGAAGAACTCCTCACATTCCTCCCCTGCTCCCTCGTGGGGTCCCTCCCACGGGCCACAGTCCTTCATGAAACTGCTCCGGCGTGGGTCATCTCTTCCACGGGGTGCAGTCCCTCTAGAACAGCTGTCCCAGCGGGCCCTCCACGGGCCACAGCCGCCTTCAGGCCTCCACCTTCTCCGGCGTGGGCTCCTCCACAGGCTGCAGGTGAATATCTGCCCCTCCGTGGGCCTCCATGGGCTGCAGGGGGACAACCTGCTCCACCATGGTCATCACCACGGGCTGCAGGGGAATCTCTGCCGGGAGCCGCATTACTTCTCCCCCTCCTTCTCCACTGACCTCGGCGCCTGCAGCCGTTCCTCACAACAGGCTGGCAGACTCCTCTCAGGATCCTTTTTACATCTTATTCACATCTCCTCTCCTCTCCACTTCTTGCAGCCAGGCCAGGCCGAGCTGGGCCCAGTCGGCTGCCCGGCGGGAGGCCAGAGGGTGAGGCCTGCAAAGGCCCACAAGGCCTGCGCCTCCCCCTTTCTGCCCCCGCTCAGCTGCTTCACATCTTCTTCCTTCTTTTTTTTCCTGTTTTTCCCCTTCTTAAATACGTTATCGCAGAGGCGTTATCACAGGACATTCTGCTACCAATTGGCTTGGCCTTGGCCAGCAGCGGGTCCGCCCTAGGCCCGGCCAAGTCCACTGAACAAAGGGGAGCAACTTCCAGCAGTTTCCTACAGAAGCTACCACCTTAGGCCCCCCCTCACCAAACAAAACCAGAACATGCATACATAGCCATGCCTAGACATTGGTATGTTGTGCATTATGAGATCCAGAATAATGTAGATGCACCAGACTTAGAGCAATCAGACATACCATTTAAAGAAAAAAGAAAGAAAGACCAAAACGGTTATTTTGGAAGAACCATGAATTGCAGAGAGAAAATGTTAAGGACTTGTACTTCCTCACTCTCTGTATTTTATGTTCACATACTATTTCTGGTGTTATGTGTTTTACGGAATCCCCCAAGGTGGCTTGCAACTTCAAGGATGTGACACTAGTGTATAACCTCATGCCTCTTGGTTGTATAATTCATAATATATTCATGTGCTCTATTTAGACCAGTGTGCTCAGGGACTGATACTCAGTTACTCAGAAGTAGCAGTTGACTTTTAATGCCTTCAATTCCAGTTGTGCTGTGCTGTAGTAAATGAAGGGGAATCCAAACTGAGATAAAAATGTTTTGTCTAGTGGTGGCTTATTTATGATTTATATATGAATTCATATATGAATGACCTTTCACAAAAATCTGAAAGGTCAGGTACCAGGTTTGGGGCTGGTATACTTGCAGTTATCTGCCAGATACATAAAGCTGACATATATATAGAATATTATGGGTAAGACAGTATATATGTTGTCATCCAAAAATTCTGGAGCAGTTTATAGTATAAATATTGCGTTGCCCTTACAGTATCAATAAAGTTTCACTGATAAAGGAGAGTTGTTTTATGGAAAATTTGATTGTTTCTCTAAGGCAGTAGTGGAAATTAGTAGCAAAGAACTTCTGATGAAATTTTGGCTTTGGTGAATCCATTATCATGTTCTTTATTGTGATCAACAAGGCTACAGTAACACTGCATGTTGTTTGACTGGCTGATTTTGCTAACTGTTAAAACCTTGGGGCACTTATTTGCTTTAAAAACTTACTCAGTTCCTCAGAGCTAGGCATTATACATTTATTAATATGTTTACAAACAGACAACAGGTATTGTAACATAGTAACTAATAATTTTTTGACAATATTTGAAAAAATCAGACACTGTTGCAAGTGCATTGATTTCTTTTGAAGGTTAAGTTTTTAATTATTAATGTTCTCTTGAATGAATTTCAGCCAAATGCAGTTAAGCATGCTGCTTTCAGAATAGAATACTATACATTTGCAGAGGTGGCTGTAACCTCTTAACTGCTGTGTGCTCTAAGTACCTTGTAAATTATATAGCTCCAGGATGTTTATAAGTATATTTATTACTTCCTATAAGACATTGATAGGTAGTCCTTGTAAAAGATGGAAACATCTTGGTCTTTGGTTCCTGTTATGTCACCTTCTCATATGGCAACATGCTGAGAAATACAAGGCAATAAAGCTTGTTATTTACAAGGCTGTGTCAAGCCTCACCTCTGATAAATAGTTTTATAAAGTTTGTGGGTATCATTTTTTCATTCTATTATTAAAGCGGTGTCCTCTTCCTGACAGATGAATCAGCTTCTTGTTTCTGGCCATCTTTGTTGCATTCACTTGATTTGTAGTGTCACCTGAAAAGGAATGCTTTCCACTTTAAATCAGCAAGTCAGACCTATAACAAATATCATATTGGAAGGCATAACCAGGAAAATGGTAGTCTTCAATTAATGATACCTTTAAATAGTTAACCTGTTTATAGAAGTATTAATTACATTTCATTAGGTAAGAAATGAGAAGCTGGTGAAGCAAGCCTTTTTTCTGATTCTCTCCTGGTTCAGAGCTGGGCAGAATTTTGCCTTTCTACTGTAAAATGTTATTGAAAGCAAACAACTGAATTGTCTTAAAGAAATCCAGTAAAGATTTGGCTTGTTGATACAAAATTAGATTTCAACAATTCATGTGCTTTTTGTTCAGTAAAGGATATCTTCAATTTGCATATTCAATTATAAAGTAAATAGAACCTTCAGTGCTACACTTTTCCTTAAGATTTTAAAATTGACTTAACTGAAACTTGTACCTATCTTTTTATGTTCAACATCCATTGCATAAAATATTTACGCTTAAGCTGACATGGCATAGTGTGGGCTATCTTTGCTCTAGCTCCACGGGGATTGTGTGGTCACAGTAAAACTTGATTGCTGTTATTTTACTATTACATCCCATATATATTTTTTTTTCTCAGAAAAGGGTCTGAAGCTGAGTTGGAGGGGATGTATACTTTAGTAGACATAAAGAGCAAAAGAAATGTGTGTAACTTACTAGGGGGTTGAGAGGGACAGAGAGCCACATCCCGAATAGACTTCTTCAGACTAATGGGGAGCCGCAAGACTTGTGGCTAGAAGTTTTTATGGCCTTTCACTATGCCTTTCTGTTCTGGATAAAAAACACAGGGGAAAAACCATGAGACCTCTGGTGAGTGTTTCCTACTGGAGTAGTAAAGTGAAGAATGATTGACCTTAAAACTGGAACACAAGGCCAAAACTGAACTCAGATGCTTAAAACTTCATATACAGACTTTTTAAATCTCAGTTTTCCCGAAGAAGTCTTCAGGGTTTTCCCTGCTTAGTTTTTAACTAGTTACTGAGTTCACAGAATATTATATTGTGGCTATTTTCTTATCAGAAAAAAATATCAGCATTTTGGGAATCTGGATGTTGGTCTCCTGGTACAAGACCTTTGTCTTCAGTGAATTGTACTTTGTGGCTCTCACCTTTAGAAGATCAACATTTTAGCCTTGAAAAGTAATATTTCTTGTATTTCTTGTACTATAGAGCTACAAACACAAAATATTAGTTTGAGTGCTTTTTACATTGCAAGATACTGCTTTATGCTGAAAATTCTTTAAATTTTCATTTTTTGTGTTATTTTAACCTAAGTTCTATTTTTGGTAGAGGAAGGTTGAGAGCTAGTTTTTAAAAAGTGATTATTTATTAAAGTCAGCTATTCTAACTGTATCTCTTTAGCTAACTTTAACTTGCTAGCAAGAAAAAAATATATATACTGTAAAATATGAAGTGGTGGAAACACTATACCCTTAAGATCTAGCATGACTGACATGTATTTTTAACTTCTGCTCTTTGTCTGTTAAAAGCTCGTGGGGATATCTCATATTACCATGACTCTATGTCTGTTTTCCTCCGAAAGAAAAGTACAGTAGAGGTGTAGTTTACCTGTAGCTTTCAATTTTTTTTTTTTCCATTTGGGATTTCAAAAGATCATGGAAGATTTAGATGTGGGAAAATAACCTAAAATTCCTTGAAAATCCCAATTTATATCAAAAAGTTATACAGCTACATTTTCAACCTTCTTAACCTGTAGCTAAAGCTCAGCTGTTATAGATGACTCAATGGCTTTTTTTTTTTTTTTAAAGTATTCATTTAAAATGCATTCAGGCAGTTCCTTGCCTAACTGGAAGTTAAAGTCTCACAACAATTTGCCATGTAATGTATTTCTGAATCTAACTCCTGCATTCAGTGTACGTGTATATTTCCCAAAGGATTTAATTCACTCTCAACCATGACTAAATTTGTATTTATGTTAAAATAATAGTTCAGATTATTTTTCCCTCCTGTCACTTTAATGTCATTCTGTTCTATAGCACGTTTGAAGCCCTGCCTTGTCTCTTATTTCTAACCCACTGTAAATAAAATTGGATCCATAGTAAGCGGCAGCTTAATGTTGTTTGTTCTTGTTGCTCAGAAGCAGGTCAAGTCAGATTGCTTTTTGCCTGACCTGTCTGGATTGCAGGAATAACATCTTCAGCTTTATAATCCTTATTGGACCTATACCATAAGTATCTTTGATTCACACCCACTTTATTGGCTGGTAAAGGAAAGTAACATACCCAAATAACTACATAGTTTTCTTTTTTTTTATTTATTCATTCAGTCTATAGCTGGAAGATAAATATTTAAAATGTCAAAAAATACAAACATCTAGGAAAAGATACAGTGAAAGGAATTACTCAAGGGTAGAATTCAAATTGTAATTTATTTTATTCTTTGAGAAATAATGAAACAGAAATAGATAATAAACAGGTTGAATAGCAAGAGGAGAAAAAATGAAACCCAGTTCCTTAAATATTTGTATATATATGTTAAAACTTTTTTTGGATAAACTAATGTAGCTGCTGTGGAGCCAAGACACTAAACTGGGTAGGTACACATAATTTGTGTAGCACAGTAATTGTTATGTCCTGGAGAATTGCTTGACATGAAAAAACCCCACACATTTAAAAATACATTTCAGTTTCAATGTAGAATTAATGATTCTTCAATTTATTGTACTGCACAAATTCCACATACTTGGTCTTGGAAATCCCACATTATTTTTGATCAGTAACTCCAAAAACCTGTAATTTTGGCAAACACATTATTTTGGTATGTGTAATTCAAAGGAAAAAAAAATCGTAGTAAAAAAGACTTATTTTTGCATTAATCAAATGAAAAAGTCTAATTTATAAAATGGAAATTAATATTTTCAATGAAATTAATAATTTCATATAAAAATCACAAACATAATCTGTATGAAAACTGTTATTGGCTTCCTTTTACTTTTTCACTAGATAATCCTCTAATTTTTGTGTGTGGAGGGGTGAGATCATTATCACCTAGGATATTTAATTAACATGGGAAGCATCCTAGTTTCTTTGCATATCATAAGTAGAGCGATTTGGCCTGTATCACAGCTCACCAGAAAGCTCTGCTTACGTGTTATAACACTCCTACTCGGTCCTAAACTTCTTTATCTCCTGTTCAATGTTACCTCTTGAAATATTGTTTTATTACTCCATTAAAAATAGCACGTTGGTTCCTGACACAGCCCATATTTGATTTTCAAATCTGGCCCAAAAATTATTCTGTGAGCTTTCACAACAAATCTACCAAGACAAAACTCAGGCTTGCTGTTATATTAGAAAGAATACTCTGTTTATGAATATGAGAATTAAAAAAAACCCTATTATTTTAGAAGACTAAATATGCTGGTGCTGCCATTTAATAACTAAATATTATTACATTATTATTAAATTATTAATGTGTAGGTATAGAGCAGCCTTGGGCATGCGCCTCTGGACCCACCTGTGTGCACTGTAGGTTTCTGCAGGTAGCTGAGATGCAGTAAACTTCAGGCAACGGAAACTGACAGCTGGTTTCGCTTTATTTCTCTGCATTTCCATCCTGATTACGTACCAGCAACATAACAACATGATACAGAGATGCAGTTAAAACAAAAATGAAACAACAAAGACCTTCTTTATCGCAAGAAGCTACTTCTGGTATCTTCGTTGGATCTCCTTTGTCTTCTTGCATGCTGTACTTTTGCTCATACTGACTTTGTCCTGCTTTCTAAGTATGCCAATCCATTCCTTAAAAGAGGGACTAGTTATGTAATATATTCTAAATGAATACTACTTTTGTGTATGCTTATAAATGAAAAGGCTTAGAATTTCTTATTTAATTATGCATTTTCCCTCTGACTGTGAGACTGAAACATCCTTTGTCTACCTTTTCCTATTTTTAGCTGCATTTGTGGTGAACATATGTGACCTGCTTAACCCAGCTTGCCCAAGAAATATGTGGGAAAGGGAATATATTGGTAATTTTTCCCACCTGATGAATGTTGATATGAATTTTGTGCAAAATAATGATAATTGGAAAAATACTAGTCTCTAATATAACCATGCGAAGTTTAGTATAGTTTAATTTGAATGATGTAATCAGATTAGAAAGAGCTGGTAATGCCCCTGGAGACACTTAGATTATTTTCTAAAAGAAGTTTAAAAGTACATGCAGTGTCTTGATACAGAAAAAAATGGAGGGGGAAAGTGACTGAATGAGCTTGGTGACTCCATATTGGAGTTTTCTAAGGAGTAACAGGAAACATTGTGTCTCTGTAAACAAACTCACTCCTCTAGTCCTTCCAAACATCAGACTGCTGTTTGCGCCACTTGGAGGAAAGAACCGATAACATTTGTCTTCTGCCTGCTCTTCTTCTAGCCCCTTCTCTTCTCCTACATTTCCTTGACACACGAAGGAATATTTCCAATGTAATTCAACCTGTTGTTATTTCTTTCCCGGCATATGTCAAGGGGAAAATCAAATGGTAGCTGCTCAGATTGGGTAATTTGTGAGCAAGGAATGACATGGCATAGAGGACAAGTAGGTCCATCTGCAGAAGGGATTGAACAGGCTGGATGCAGGAACACCAGGGTCAGAAGGACTCTCTGTAAGGGAGTGAAGTTTCCCTTGATAAGGAGGCAAGAAACGCCATGGTGTTGTCTTGTAGCAAGCAATTAGTTGTGGGTGCTCAGAGAATACCTTTGGGCAGGAGAGCCAGGCTGGGGGATGTTGCAGACTCCCTGTAGAACTGCTTAAGGTGATAGGACTCCATTCAGTGCATCATACTTTGAAGCTTTTATACCTAAGCACAAAAGTGTACTTAATTCCCCAACACTGTCAATCCAGGTCTGTCTTTTTTTCCTTTTTCTATGCTTCCCCACCTACCATTTTGTTCAAGTGTAACACATGATACTGCAGAAAGTAAACAGGTGGGATTTAAGGTAGCTATCAGCATGCATGATAGGGTGTATTAAAACACAGAAAAGATTATAAGAGACAGTCTAAATACTGATTTTCCAGGTTTAACCCATGAAGAGTTGCAGTATTTTTTAGTTTTTTTTTGTTTGCTTTTTCCTATTTACTGATGACAGACCATGATTATTAGACCTTGCAGGCTACTGGCTGAGACGTAAAAGCTGAATATCTGCATGTAGCTATTATTTTGGAATCTGTAGTTTCTTGTTAGTGATCACAGGTACTGTGTTCTTCTGAGAGGTAGTTGTGAGAGGAAGGCTTGACAAGCTGGTTTAGTACACTTTAAGCTAACAACTTGCAAAGACCAAGAAGCTGTCAGAAGAAACTGGTGTAGGTTTAGGGACTGTGTTTTGTATCTTTCTGAAAAAACAAATAATTACTCCCTTTTTTTTTTTTTTTTTGACAGCTGCTTTATAGATTTTGGAGCAGCTGGATTAAAAAAACCCCAAAGCTAATGGAGATATTTTCATATGATGATGAACCTAAGCATATTTTATTTGCTAGTTTCTGAGTACACAAATTGACTTCATGTGGGAACGTGATAAATACATTTCAGTGACAGTTTATGGTTCTTTCATTTTTAATGCTCAGTATTGTCTTTTATTGATGGTTTTCTTACCATCTTTGCATTCTGTATAAGATAACGTGGGAAGATAATCAGCTTTTTGGAGGTAATTAAAAGCTTTATATTGAAGTTTTTCTGCTTATTAAAGGGATCTTTTATGCAGAGAAAGGAATTAACATTCTTGGTGCTGGCTCACCTTGCTGGAGCTACATGTCTGGAAAGAGCAGAAAGATGTATTCTGAAGATTTTTAAGAGTAGAAACAACCTATTTTATCCACAGAAATTCAAACTGTTAATGACTGTTAGTATTAAGTGCTAAATCTTACATTTACTGGCAGCGAATGCATTACAAAAAAAAATCAGGATGTAGGATGTAATAAAGGAAATAAAGGTTTAGGTGAAAAAAAGGTTTGTTCATAGTTTGTAACAGCCTAATTAATAGTGATAATTGCGTTGCACTTCTGCTGCATCTGTCATTTCAACATTTTGTTGAAATCTATTGTTATCATTATTTTGCATTTGGGGAAACGGATCTTTGGAGAAATTGCCTTGTGAAAGTGCCTGTTTGTATACATGAGACTTTCTGCACAGTTGTAGAGCATCTGACTTGTCATGCTGTACAAAAAGCAAAAGCATGGTGGGTTCTGCTAAAGGAAGGGTTGCGCCACATCCCTTTCTCTTTGATCCCCTCTAAAGCATCCTTTGTTGAGTAATCAAAGCTTGACAATGGCTTTGTCAGACAGAGAAATTAAGTGTCCCAGGTTCTGGGAGTCTTACCTTCACTAGCTGCAGCTCCATCAGCATAACCCTTGAGAAGGTCATATAAAGAAAAGAAGTGCAAACCTCCTTTAGATGGGGAGTCCAATTTCAGGAAGTGTTCCGTAATATCATTATGCTTGATTTCTGAATCTTTTAATTTAGATGTAAGTTATTGATTACTAAAAAAGCTTAGAAGACACCATGTGACAGAAACGGAAAAAAAAAAAAGAATGGATAGCTGAAAGGCATGAGAAGAGGGGAAGAATAATGAAGACAATTGGTATAAATTATATTCCCATTCTGGAGAATAAGCAATATAATGTAAAGAGTCTTTCACTTCTTCATTATTGATTCAAATAGAAAGTTAATTCATTGTCCCTGTCTAGTTTCTACTGGGCAGAGTGCCAGTCTCAGAAAGACAAGCCCTTAAATTGCATCAGCTCTGTTTTTAATCAGTTGTCTTAGCTATAACGATTCAAAAAATAGTGAGTAGCCATACAATTGAGTAAGTATCCTCCAGATTTTCCATCTTTTGGTGGTTTTTTTTGTAGAACAGTGAAAGGAAAACCTGACCCAATGCTGTTGTGAACAGTGACCTGCCATCAGTCAAGTACAGTAGGTTAAAAAAAAACATTAGGTGCTTAACAATGTGCATGTAGCAGTCTCCCATACTGACTGATTAGGCAGTTGTTAAGCCTAAATTCATATTGGGATTCATGTACTGGTGCAAAAAAATATGGATATTGAATAGAAAGATGATCTGGTGGTCCAGACATCAGTCTGGAAGTTTAAAAAAAATTAATTGTGGGGTTACCATATTCCAAAGTAATGTTGTTGCACAAATGCCAGATCTGTTGTATTAGAATAAAAGTTTGCGTTTCACACAGAAATGCAAGTATAGGACAGGGATGTCAGAGAAAGTTGAAAAATTTCCTTTTGAAAGTGAGCATCTTCTCTCACCTATGTATTGACGGTCACTTGAGGGAAAGCATTATTGCATTGATTTATTGGTGGAAAAGGACTTTTTGATGAGAGCTGAGAAGTCATAATGAATTTAGTGAAGAGAAAGAAAAAATATAAAGTTCCTTCAAGAACTCCAATACTAGCACAGAAAGACAACAAATAAGAATAATGAAGAAATATAACAGTTTTTTTCAGCACTTGTTTAATCGGACTTGGAATTACATTCAATGAAGTTACCAATTTTAATTTTATGAATACTACTTTAAAGATCTCTGCATATCTCATATGCACATTTTTCTGCCTTAACGTATTTATATTTCTTTTATATTTCACCCTAATATTTGTGCCTAATGCCTATTGGAATGTGATTAAAGCATCTTTATAATTGTTTTTACTCTATATTTCTGATTAGTAATTAAATTTCATTTCTTCTTAATCTACTTTTTGTTCAGCAGTGAGTGCATATAAGAACTAAGTGGAAAAACCTGCCAATAGAGAAGACTGAGTATGTTCCTACTAGCATATCTACCTTAGCAGTGACCTGTTTTTTTTTCTAAACAGCGGCGTGCACAAACAACTTGTACAGTACTTCTGTTCTTCTGGTTTTAATTACCAAGTATGCTACATGTGTTAGTGGACACCAGAAAAGCTGTATTAACTGAACAGTGGAAAGTCTTAGTTTGAGGCCACTGTGAAAAGCACTGATGAATGAAGTATAAAAGAGGAGGAAAGAAGCAAGAAATCAAAGGCAACCACAGTGGGACTGTGGATGGAAGACAAAATCTCACTGAAGAACCCCCATTTCAGGTTTAATACAGACCGGCATTAGGTAAATAAAGATGAATGTGAGTTTTAAATTATACTTAATCTTCATTAAACTAATTATCTCTTTTAATGAAGTATTTGCTAGGTAGTGGTTGTGCAATGGAGTATGAAACCCTAAGTGAATAAAATCAATTTGATTTTTTCAGCCTGGCTTTTCTGTCCATTAATAAACAAGGCATATACAATATACTTTTTGGAGTAATGTGATGTGCCTATAGCTCTTTTAAGATTGATCTCACCTGAAATAATGAACATAGGCATTATTTTGGGTGCCTTTCACCTGTTATTTTGATCCAGGTGGACTATTTCAACATTTCTTCCCATATCTTATTTTGTTTAGTTGTTTTTTTTCCCTTGGATGTCAAGTAAGCCACATTCCAGATTTATTTCACACCTAAATGAGTGGACTAATGGAATGGTGTTTATAAGGGAAGGTGTGTTTTATCCAGATACTCTGGACTATTAATCACAAGAATATGAACTAAGCTCTGGCATAGTTATTTTTTTGTAATATGTATAAAAATTGCTTATTTACTTCCATGCTGTTACAATGAAAAGAAACAGACTGGTTCTAAATGCCAATGTACTGTAGTGAGAAGCAACTAACTGAGTTATATATGCCCTTCAGTCAGGACCATTTTCTACTAACTGTACAAACCCATAGAGACAGGACAAAAAAAAAAATAAAAGGGGGGCAGGGGGGGCGGGGCTGGTGAGCACCTCAGCCAGGAGTAGCAGAAAATCAACACTTTCATAGTAATGAAAAGAAAATCTGGATGAAGTAGGTGGATCGAGAGACAATAAAATTTTTTGATGGATGTGTGACTGCAAGAGGGACTGAGACTGAAATTTGAAAATTTTCTATATATTGGGTAAATGATTTCCTCTGTGGAAATTCCCAAGTTGTATATCCCCATGCTCTCAAAATTATTCAAATTTTAGTCTAGTTATTGGGAAGTTGTCCTGTTGCCTTTGATAGTACAGCTAATAGAGTGCCTTTTAATATTTTTTTTTCACTCTCCCTCTGCCTACTCTGAATGAATATTCTTTGTGCTCTAGGATTAGCTGATTATCTCCTACTACAATGTCTTATCAGCCCGCCTACAATTAAATTCTGACCTTGAGTTGGACCTCTATACTCATAACATGATGGTGCAGTTAGGGAAGGAAACTTGTCAAACACAGTCACATAATCATCAAATTTAGTGAGTTGTTTTTTATGATTGAGAAAGATCAGAAAGACTTTAAGGTGTCAAATTCAAAACAACCTCCTACCCACTTCATATCTCACTGATAGCATCCTGTGATACTTGTCATGCTGTAAATTAGGTCTGCACACTCACATAAACATTCTTCACAAATTTAAAGGCCTTGAACATGTATATTTGGTTTGCCATCTATTTCCAGAAGTGCTAAAAGTGATCTAACTATTGTGTAACAAGACAGAAAAACTGATTCCCCAAACAAATGACATAGGAGATAGTGTGTGCATTATGTTCACATTTACGGTTTTATTTATTTGTCTGTTCGTCTACATGTGGTATAAATTCAGTGGAATCAACAGCACTGGGCAGGAGTGTGATGTGTTAAAACTCATTTGTATTCTGGATAATTACCCTGCCTGTAATGGTGTCTGTGTGATTTCTTTCTTGAAAAGGTGGGGAGGAAGATGGACAGGCTTGTCTAAGGTAATCTTTTTGCCTGCTGGTGGAGAGTTATTTCAACTGTAAAATAAAAAAGACAAACTAATTCCCTTATCTGATGACCTATGCCTTTGCTACCTGAATGCTCTAAAGATTTTCTTGAGTCTTTGAGTTTTCTTTTAATTCTCATTGTTGTCATAAGAGGCTGAAAGGCTGCACTCACCCAGGTTTATTTAATGAAACTCTAATGGCACAAAGTAAAATGCTGAGAATATAACTATTAATTGGGATCTTAAGATCTTGGTAGGAAAGTAATTAACAAGGAACAAAATATGGCAAGTACTGCTCCTAGCAAGGAAGCTCTGCCACATACGGCAATTTTTAAAGCTTTCAGGCATTATTCAATTACTGCTTAGAACAATTCTCCTGTCACTTATTTCATAACTACTCAGACACTATGGTCAGGATTGGAGTACTTTATAAAAGGTGTGAGGGCACTCAAAATATTGAAGTCATTCATGTTTGTGGACAACAAAGAGGGAGGAAAAAATATTTTGATAGTAATATGAGGGAAAGAAAAATGGGAGTTCTGGGGAGATATTTTCCTTTTTTTTCTTTTCTTCAAGTGCAAGGTCTTTAAAGTAGTCTATCATTTGTGCAGCAGGTGGCACACAGCAGGTAGTACTTTTTGAGAAGATCACATTAAACACATGAGAAGGAAAATTGCAAGAGCCATTGAGTTGTTTCACCTTTCTTTTTCATACAAGAGGAGAGGGAATAAGCAGAAATGGAAAGGAAACAAACAAAAAATACTGTCAGTTGTTTCAGTAATAGTCATGTTATTCTGAACATATTTAAGCAGAGCCTGCTCTTTATCTGGTAAGTTTGGGTTTGTAGAGTGCTTAGAACAGGGATACTCCTCAGACATTTTAAGGCTTTGCTTTAGTAGAATATTTAATAATGACAAAGTACTATTCCATGCTTGGTTTGTTATGAAGAAGGGTGGTTTTGTCCTAGAGGATGATGTCAGTATACCTAAGATTCTGAGTCCAAGATATTATTTATTTTAGCAAACGTGGAGTAATTTTCTTTGAAGATAACACATTCTATTATATTCACTTGTGGTGCTAACTCATCAAAAAGGCAGAAAGAGAGATGAGTATACTGTCATCATTATTATTGCTGGTATTATTAATGTCACAAACTAGTAGAATGATGCTTGTGAGAATTTTAAGGTGTCCATTTTCTTGAGATTAAATATTTATCTTATAAAATCAGTGGGAGTTAAAACCTTTCTAGAAATCCACAGCCATATGCAGGGATCAGGGATATCCTCTTGCTTTTGTTATGTGAACTTTGAGGAACAGTGACGTGACTGATACATTCTTCTTGTTTGGGACATCCACTTGGCTATATGTCAAGAAGAACCTTAACAGCACCGAAGTATGGGAGACTAAGACAAAAAAAACCAACAAAAACCCAGAATGAAACCTTTGGGGAGAAAGCCTGTTAGTGTTAGATATTTCAGGCTTTACATAGAATACTTTCTGCATTGATATGAAAATGTGGAGAGGTAAGTGCTAAGTAAAAGTGGTTCATTTTGTTGATACAATATAGGTCAGCATCTATGATCTGTATAAAGAAACTAAACATGGATTTATTTGGAACATAAGACTTTGACCAACAACTAAATTACTGCCTACTGGTGGAGCAGCTATGACTGTAAATGTACAGCCTTACCTTGTGGTAGAAAAAAAAAAAAAAAAGATATGTTGTAGTAATGAAAAAAAAAGATATGTGTTAGTAAAAAAAAAAAAAAAAAAATAGTGTGAGAGAAGAGTAAAAAACTGTATGGCATAAAATCCAGCAAATTTTATTTAGCTTATAGTCTTCAGTAGCTGTGGTATTAATACATCTGGAAACTATGCAACAGCTGCCCTAAGAATATGCTTTCCCTTCTCCTGTTACCTCTCAGCTGTTCCTGCTGCTGTTTCCTTTTTATGACTTCCCAATTCTGCTTTTCGCTCAGTCAGAGAGGGAGCTGGGAACTTACAGTCGTCAATGAGAGGATAATTATTTTCCTATTCTCTCCCCAAGGATTTAATCCCAAGCTATCAAGCAAGCAGTGTTCATAACAAGTAGGATCCTAAAAGAGGTTACTGGTAAAGTCAGGAAGAATAAGGACCCTTTTGAGTAGCATAGTTACAAATAACTTTTTAATTTTATCTTGGCAGAATGGAAAAGGAAGAGGTATTAGGCCAACAAGGCCAAGTGCAAGGTCCTGTACGTGGGTCAGGGCAATGCCAAGCACAAATACAGGCTGGGAGGAGAATAGATTGAAAGCAGCCCTGAGGAGAAGGACTTGGGAGTGCTGGCGGATGAAAAGCTGGACATGAGCCATCAATGTGCGCTTGCAGCCCAGAAAGCGAGCCACATCTTGGGCTACATCAAAAGAAACGTGGCCAGCAGGTTGAGGGAGGTGATTCTCCCCCTCTACTCTGCTCTGGTGAGACCCCACCTGGAGTACTGTGTCCAGTTCTGGAGCCCCCAACATAAGAAGGACACGGACCAGTTGGAGAGAGTCCAGAGGAGGGCCACGAAGATGATAAGAGGGCTGGAGCACCTCTCCTATGAGGACAGGCTGAGAGATTTGGGGCTGTTCAGCCTGGAGAAGAGGAGGCTTCAGGGAGACCTGATAGCGGTCTTCCAGTACCTCAAGAGGGCCTATAAGAAAGACGGGGAGAGGCTGTTCAGTAGGGCCTGTTGTAATAAAACAAAGGGTATTGGTTTCAAAATAGAGGGAGGTAGATTCAGATTAGATATTAGGAAAAGATTTTCTACAATGAGAGTGGTGGAACACTGGAAGAGGTTGCCCAGGGAGGTGGTAGATGTTCCATCCCTGGAAACATTCAGGGCCAGGTTGGATGAGGCTCTGAGCAACCTGATCTAGTCAGGGATGTCCCTGCTCCTTGCAGGGGGGTTGGACTAGATGACCTTTGAAGGTCCCTTCCAACCCAAACCATTCTATGATTCTATGATTCCGTTAACAGAATTTCCTCCTCCTGTTTGAGGCACAGGTGAAACCTTGGATGCTTGCAGGGCCTTGCATGGTCTGAATGTCCCCTGCAGGGAGGAGAGAACGGTAACAGCCTTCATTATTATGTGAATGGAGAGTCTAGATCTTGAGTTACAGTCAGAAACAAAATATCTCTAAGAATGTTTAAAGTTTAATTATCACAAGTTTTAGTTTTGATAAAGTTTTGCTGAAGCCTTTTTTTCCCTACAATTAAAATCTGATGACTGCTAACTGCTCTGCTTTTAAATTTGACTTCCAGTATAGACTTGATGTTCTCAAAGATGGTATTATAAGCCAATACTATCTCTTCAGGCACAGAGATCTTATGATAAACCACTTGCCAAAAGTTTGTAAATGCTGCTATCCCTTGAGCATTTTTACCCCTTTCTAAGCTCTCTATTACTGTGACCTCTTAAATCTCAAGTTCTTGAGTTAATAGAGTTGAAATGTAGTTGCAATGCATGTGAGAAAGGAATTGTAGTAGGTGTCAGCTATTTCTATTCATTATCTGCACCTTGGAAATGGTGAATGGTATCCACCCTCCTGATCTACAGAGGGTCTCTGCAGCACTGGCAATAAGGTGTGCTGGAGTCAAACAGTGTAGCTGAAAAATCTTCAGTTTTTCAGAGCCGTGCTCCCCCTGCCTTGTGCAGACACCTGTCTCGCTCAACATTTTTCAAATGGTGGGAAGTAATCTTATTTATTCCTTAACTTGTGTGAACTTGCAAAGCCAAATCTCAGGGTTGCCTGTGTAGGCCAATTAGCCTTTTTGCATCATGTTTAATTACCTCTGGAGGGATCAATATAGAGAGTTTACAGCAGTCCTTGGCCACGTAAAGATGGTTGGAGAGCTAAGAGACTGCAGAGTGATTAGAAGTTACTGATGGCAGCTCAATGAGTACTACAGATTTGAGCTTTCTTCTGGGTACAGTCCTTCAAAAGGGCACTGATGGACCTTATTTCTTGTCCCATAGAGGGGTGTTGATGCTTGTGAGACCAGAGGTGTTCGTACTCTGCAATGTCCAGCAAGGTGTCTTGGTGTTTTAAATAAACGCTTGTCACTGCTAAGAGAATGTAAAGGAAGACAGTCAAACAGTTTGGATATTTCAGAAACTAAGCACCCAGTAAACTAGACTGGAAAGAAGCAAAGAAGAGCAAAGATACAGAGAGATTTTTTTAAATTGTATTTTAAAAAGAATAGCAACACTTCACACTCTCTCTTTGCATTGCAAGCCCAAATTTAATTAGATTAGGTTTTAATTTAATAGCATCATTAGAAAAAACAGTATATTTTTTTGTTGCGGATATTTCAAATGCACTGAATTCACACCAAACTGCTCAGTACAAGCTTGCAAACTAATTTTTCATTTGGGGGAGCATTTAATGGAAACAACTTAGGAACCTGTGAGTGAACACCTTCTTCTCCAAACTGTGTTTGACAGAATAAAACTGTCACTTTCCTTACCAGTGGAGGTTCATCTGAAAAAGAAGACCCTTAGGAAGAGGACCAGAAGTGGTGCTAACATCAGTGGCTCCCCTTTTAGGCTGAATAGAGTGTGTAGTCAAAAATATAAGTGCTACTTCTGCCAGTAGAATTAGGTAAGAGTAAAAAATGTGATGTGTTACTAAAATGGGCAGTATTGTAACCACGCTGATGGTGTCTCTAATATATTTCAGGGACTGTCAGAAGAGCAGTTGTCGACTGCGTTCTGTCGTCACTTGCCGATCTTTTACTCATGTGTTGGGGCTATTTCCTGTGTTAAAGTAAGGTCTGTGCTCAACACATACGCATGAGAGATTGCAGACAAAATAGCTCGGTGTTTTTGACACGGTGAGCAACCACAGAAGTGATAGGTGCTTCTAAGAGGGACTTGATGCAGAGATATGAAAAACTGAAAAATCCATCTATTATTCAGGACAGAGAATGGCTGCAGGCTCTTGGCAATAAATGGAGCAATTAAGTGATTATTTTCTAATACGGCACAGAGAGAACTACATGAGGTTGTCTTCCTTTCAAACATTTTCTTAATCATCTTCTGCCTCATCCTAGAAAATAAGTGCATATGATGCCTCTGACAGGGCTGTCATCATCTCAAGTGCTTCCAGACAACAGACTGCAGATCTTTGGTTTCCCTTCCTGCTATAGTTGTATGTCCTCATGAGAAATATTTATTCAGAACTCTGTTTAGACTTGAAGTACCATCTTCTTGAAGAAATGTCCATTAGAAAGACAAATAATCACAATCATTAATTTCCTTTTATTCTCCTTCTGCTCACCTATAGCAAAAAGACCCTGAACAGCACAGAACCTGAGACGTGTTCCTCTGCTTATTCCACTCTCTTTCATCTACTTTCATTGTATCAGTTCCTCATTTTCAAAGTCAGAAGAGCTTTCCCTGTAGCTAGGTGCTGTTTCATCAGACGTCGCTCTGCATTTTCCTGTCTGTCACTGTTCGGTTGTGATGTTAAGGCTATAGCTTTTAAACAATGAAGCAAACAATGGGAACTATATTTCCTGGGATTTTGTACTATTTCAGGAGAAGATATTGATAATTTCCTTTAGATCTTTTTTTAAAGAAATATTTGTCCCGATTGAGATTTTGAGTCCCTGTTTTCACAAGCATCAAGACAGAATTCTTGATGTTACTCAGTCACATTCTTCTATGTCATTATTAGTCTGCATGTGTTTTTGCTAAAAAGATTTTATTCAAAGTCCTTCTGGTTTGGTCAAAAAAATTTCCTGGAGGAGAATGAGTATGTCATGTTCTCCCTAGTATTCATAATATTTGCTATCCCAAGATTCTGAGATCTAAGCCATGAATTCACAAGAATTAATCAGTTTTCTTCACACAGTTAAGATTTGGCAATGCAAATGTATCTCGATTGGGAGCAGGCACACAATCATACTTCTGTCAAATTAATCAGTGTACATGATAACAAATTTGTCAGCCTTATGCTTTTAAACAGCTATTATGCTAGCTGTGGCATAGCTATAAAAACATGATCTGGCCAAAAAAAACCCAACCCTAGAGCTGTGGCAGACTGAGAGAAAGTGAGATTGATATTCAAAGAATACAGTACTTTTACAAATCCTGTCCATATTCATGCAGGGCTTCTGAAAGTATTTCTGGAGGTTGAGACTGGCAGTGGCTCAGGTTGGGCCAGGCAAAGGTGAAGATGGGACAATTAAGTCTGCAAGGGACACAGTGGACTCCAAGCAAGCAAAATATCAGTTGTGGGGATGCTGCAGGTGAAGAAACCTGATGGCTGTTGTAGTCGGTGCTGTCACAACGGATGGAGGTAAAATGCCGTGACTTGGCAGCACTCTGATGCTCTCTTCAATCTGGCTCAGTGTCAACAGGAATAGGAATTGTACAAATCCTAGTTTTCATAAGAATCCTGTTGATTTGTTTGTCAGCAGCATCACAGGCCAACTTCAGGGAGGACAACTTATACTGAAGTAGCATAATTTTTTAAAGATAAAAATGTCATCTATTTTTGCCCAGTCTGACTTAAGACAGAACAGATCATTTCTTACATACCCATTTTCTTATTTACATTACCATGTGAAGTTGAGGGTGAAATTAAGAACATTTTGGCAATTATGCAATATAAACACAAATGCATCTGAGAGATAAGTACAAATAATTTCTAAAGTGGGGTAACTGAAGATTGCCCCTTTTTTTTTTGTAGATATTGCTTATGTTGTGGCTAAAAGTCAATTTAATAGTAATTATAGGTAAAGTAATGGAGTTACTTTAGGTAAATCCAGAATCTTCTGTGAAACCTTCCCCTTCATTATTGCAGATTTAATGTATTATATTATTTTTTATCTATGTAATCGTATTCATTACATGTAAAGCTTTCCTTTTGGTGATGAATGCCTTATGCAAATTTGCAAAATCAGCTACAAAATATAGAGAAGGTTAAAGTTAAAAATAAATTTATTGCTTCATGATTTTATTTTTTTCTCATAATTCTTCGCTATTTCATGCATTTTTGTTTGTTATTTAGTTATGAGCAAAATTAATATTTCAGCTTCTGGAAAAGAAACAGTTATATAACTCACCCCTGTACTTTTTTCCTAGTTTCTTTCTCTTCAGATTTAAGCCATGAGAACTGTATCATAAATTGCAGCACTATAATATTTTGTGTGGGGCACTGAAGGTACTTACTTTTAGAGAAAACTTCTTAAGCTCCATTTAAGGATTGATCATTATTGATCAGGCAAGGCTGATCCTGAAAATAAGTTAATGCAGCATTTCTATGTTATGAAACATTGCTGCTCAAAAGTAATAAAATTATGGGAATTAAATTTTTTTTTCTGGAACTACCTGGATGTTCCAGAGACTTCAAAGGCTTCAAATGCATAATTTGTAGTTGTGAAGATGGTCAGGCTGGATCTGGGGACTATCCCTTAAGAGACTGTGGAAGACCCTTGCTCTGGGCTGCTCCTCTCTGCCTAGCAGCACTGCTTCTGCTGCAGTCATGGGATTCGTGTGGAGCTTGTCCCCTTGAGACACTACACCAGTTATATTGGCTTCTGTAGGGTACAATTTCAGCATGGATGATCAATGCTGGCCAGCACTGTGAAGGATAACAAAAAAAAGGCTTTTAAAATATGTTAGCAGCAAAAGTAGGATCAAAGATAACATTGGTTGGTTAGTTGATGAGGTTGGTCACTTCTCGAATACAGATGTAAACAGAGAAGAAACATATAATGCCTTTTTTTGCCTCCACATCAGTGATGTGATCCCAGGGCCCTGGGACCCCTGGAGCCCTGTGTTGGAGGATTATGACTGGCGGGATGACAAAATCCCAGCCGACCTTGAACTTGTTCAAGACTTGCTGCTCCAGCTGGATGCACATAAGTCTATGGGGATCCAACAGGATTCATCTCAGGGTAGTGGAAGAGCTGGCAGATGTCATTGCGGGACCTCTCTCCATTTTTTTTTTCAACAGTCTTGGGACTCTGGAGAGGTCCTAGTTGACCAGAATCTGGCAAATGTTGTCCCATTTTCAAGAAGGGCAAAAAGGAAGACCCCGGTCTTTATAGGCCTGTCAGTCTCACTTCAGTGCCTGGTAAAATTAGGCAGAAGGTTGTCCTGGGACTTACTGAAAAACACTTGAGAGACAATGAAATAATTTGCCATAGGCAGCATGGGTTCAAAAAGGGAAAGTCCTGCTTAAGTAACTTAATTTCCTTTTATGACAAGGTCACCCATGTAGCTGACCAAGGGAAGCCAGTAGATGTGTTTTTTGGGGATTTTAGCAAAGCTTTTGATATCGTCTCCCCTAGTATTCTTCTGGACAAAATGTCCAGCACATGACTAGACAAGTCCATAATACGTTGGATGATTACAGACCTGCTAGTCTAACCTCAGTTCAGGAGAAATTATGGAGAAGGTACTAGGTACTATTGAAAAGCATTTAAAGAACAATGCAATAATCAGGACAGTCAACACGGGTTCATGAAGGGAACTACATTACATTGTTCTACAATAAGGTCACCTGCCTTATGAATGAAGGAAAGGTGGTGGATGTAGTTTTTTTTGGATTTTAGTAAAATTTTTAGTGCTGTCTGTCACAGAATCCTTCTGGACAAGTCGACCAGCTGTCAGATAACAAGGTTCTTGGTGCACTGGGTGAAGAACTGATTAGACAGTAAGGCTCAAAGGGTTGTAGTGAATGGGGCTATGTCTGGCTGGTGACTGATCACTAGTGGTGTTCCTTAGGGCTCAATCCTAGGGCCAGTTCTGTTCAACATATTTGTCAATGATCTGGATGCAAGAGTTGAATGTACCACCAGCAAGTTTGCTGACCATACCAAACTGAGAGGTACTAATGACTTTTTTGTAGAAAAACAGTCATTGCAGAGGGATCTAGATAGGTTGCAGCATTGGGTAATCACCAATTACATGAAATTTAACAAGTCCAAGTGCCAGATTCTGCACCTGGCATGGGCTAACACTGGAAACAAGTATAAATTGGGAACGGCTAGAGAGCAGGCCTGCAGAAAGGGATCTGGGGTGCTGGTTGACTGCAGGCTCAGGATGAGTCAGTTGTGCACCCTGGCAGCCGTGAGGGCCAGCTGCATCCTGGGGTGCATCCAGCACAGCACAACCAGCTGGTCAAAAGAGGTGACTATGCCGCTGTGTTCAGGGTTGATGCGTTCTCACCCTGAGTGTTGTGTGCAGTTCTGGGTCCTACAATATAAGAAGGACTTGCGGGTACTAGATTGCATCCAGAGGAGGGCCACACAGCTGGTGAAAGGTCTGGAAGGCATATCTGCTGTGTCCTGGCAGCCAAGAGGGCCAGCTGTGTGCTGGGGTGCATCAAACACAGCATCAAGGGAGGCAATTGTCCCACTCTTCACTGGACTGATGTTTTCCCACCTTTAGTCCTGTGTGCAGTTTTGGGTGCCTCAATATAAGAAGGACATCAAACCATTAAAGTGTGTCCAGAGGAGGGTGACCAAGATGGACACAGAGTTCAAGGAGCATCTGGATGATGCTGTTAGCCAAATGTTTTCATTTTAGACAGTCCTGTGAGAAACAGGGAGTTGGACTTGATGATCCTTATGGGTCCCTTCCAACCTGAGATGTTTTATGATTCTGCGTTGACACTGGAACACAGAAAGTGAGAAATGTCTTTTACTCAGTTCTTATGCCCCAATTTGTTTTTCAAGAAATGCCAACCAAAGTGTTTCTTGGGGATTTCAGGTGAAAGTGAGGAGAATGTACCGAGCCAGCAGCTGTCTCTTCTATTTCGTGCAAGTAAGACTTGCTCTATTAGGTCCTCAGCCAGCATAAAAGCATATAAATCATCTGTGGATCAACCTGAAAAACACTGAGATTTGGTTTACACTATATGTATTAGTACCGTGGCCACGGTTGTGTACCATTATACTGACGATATTTGACTTCTGAAATATCACAGTATAAAAGCCCTATTCATGTTTTTAAACCCCAAACTAATGAGGTTTTCTGATTGTGGAGTGGTGGGATTCAGTATTCAATTTATTAGTTCACAGAGCAAGCACTAGCAGCAAATTGGACAAAAAAGAAGGCAAGAAAAGGAAATTGGACAGGAGGCATTACCTCACTGCTCTGATTGGTATTGAACAGTGTGTTCTCAGACATTCTTCTTGCTAAAGGGGGAAAAAAGTTCTGTTTCAAGATGTCCCCCACTTACTAGGGAGGCCATAGAATACTGCATTTGGTACCCTAATGAGAGGGGGAAAAGACAAGAGAGAAATACTGTGTCATACAATGCTATTTATACAAATAAGTGACATTGTGTTCAGAGAAAATTCAAGCTATAAGACACATTGAGATTTGATACGCATTCTGAAATTCATTTTTTTTCTTGCATTTACCAGCCACTGTCAGAGATAAGCAGACCTCAGAGAGATGTTTTGCTATTCACTTAAACCAAAAGCAAATTAAACTAAAGGATGTAGCTTTGTTGGATTCATTTGAGTGACAAGTAGCTTTGTTATAAATATGAAACAGTCTTACAAAGATGAACATTGTATTCAAATAAAACATTGATTATACAGAATTACAGCATGTCCATGTAATTTCCTAACTAATATTTCATGTTACTTCTAGTTTGCTTTCTATCTGGCAAAATGCACTGGGGAGATCCTGCTGTGGATCAAGCAGTGATAGCTGGAAATGGGGATAATCATAGTATCATAGAATGGTTAGAGTTGGAAGGGACCTTCAAAGGTCATCTAGTCCAACCCCCCTGCAAGAAGCAGGGACATCCCTGACTAGATCAGGTTGCTCAGAGCCCCATCCAACCTGGCCTTGAATGTTTCCAGGGATGGGGCTTCCACCATCTCTCTGGGCAACTTGTTCCAGTGTTCTATAACTCACATTGTAAAATATTTTTTCCTAATATCCAATCTAAATGTACCTCCCTCTAATTTAAAACCATTACCCCTAATCCTATCACAACAGGCTCTACTGAACAGCCTCTCCCCATCTTTCTTGTGGCCCCCTTGAGGCACTGGAAGACCGCTATCAGGTCTCCCTGAAGCCTTCTTTTCTCCAGGCTGAACAGCCCCAAATCTCTCAGCCTGTCCTCATAGGAGAGGTGCTCCAGCCCTCTGATCATCTTCGTGGCCCTCCTCTGGAGCCTCTCCAACTGGTCCATGTCCTTCTTATGTTGGGGGCTCCAGAACTGGACACAGTACTCCAGGTGGGGTCTCACCAGGGCAGAGTAGATGGGGCAGAATCACCTCCCTCAACCTGCTGGCCATGCTTGTCTTGATGCAGCCCAGGATGCGGTTGGCCTTCTGGGCCTCAAGGGCACATTGCTGGCTCATGTTGAGCTTCTCGTCCACCAGCACACCCAAGTCGTTCTCCTCAGGGCTGCTCTCGATCCATTCTCTGCCCAGCCTGTATTTGTGCCTGGGATTGCCACGACCCAGGTGCAGGACCTTGCACTTGGCTTGGTTGAACTTCATGAGGTTGGCATGGGCCCACCTCTCCAGCCTGTCCAGGTCCCTCTGGATGGCATCCCTCCCTTCCAGCGTGTCGATGACAAAGATATTGACCAGGTTCAGGCCTCTGAGGGACGCCACTGGTGACCGGTCTCCACTTGGACATTGAGCCGTTGACCACCACTCTCTGAGTGCGGCCATCCAGCCAACTTCTTATCCACCGAGTGGTCCGTCCATCAAACCCATGCCTCTCTAGTTTGGAGAGAAGGATGTTGTGCGGGACAGTGTCAAAAGCTTTGCACAAGTCCAGGTAGATGATATCCATTGCTCGTCCCTTGTCCACCCATGCTGTCACCCCATCATAGAAGGCCACCAAATTGGTCAGGCACGATCTGCCCTTGGTGAACCATGTTGGCTGTCACCAACAACCTCCTTGCTCTCCATGTGCCTTAGCATGGTTTCCAGGAGAATCTGCTCCATGACCTTGCCAGGCACAGAGGTGAGGCTGACCGGCCTGTAGTTGCCTGGCTCTTCCTTGTTTCCCTTCTTAAAAATGGGGGTTATGTTCCCTCTCTTCCAGTCATCGGGGACCTCACCAGACCACCACGACTTCTCAAACACAATGGCCAGTGTCTTGGCAACTTCATCTGCCAGTTGCCTCAGGACCCGTGGATGGATCTCATCGGGTCCCATGGACTTGTGCACCTTCAGGTTCTTCAGCTGTTCCTGAACCTGCTCTTCGAGTACAGTGGGTGGTTTTTCATTCTTGCAGTTCCTGCTTGTGCCTTCTACAGCTTGGGTGATGAGACAAGAGCCGTTATCGGTGAAGATTGGGCCAAAAAAGTCATTGAGTACCTCAGCCTTCTCCATGTCTCTGGTAATCAGGAAGGCTGAGGTACTCAATTACTTTTTTTAATTGGTAACATAATTTAACTCCCTTTGAAGGCACAGTTGCAAATATTTTTAAAATATTTTTTTTTTATTTATCTCGCTTTGTTGGTAAGATTTTCTTAAAAGAAATAAGCATTCTTAACTTAAACACCTACTTGGTTTTCAGTTGGTAAACATAAATTTCTTTGCTTCTAAACCCTGCTGTTTATTTTCCCTTTATTTGTCAGACTGTAGATGAACAGTGAACCTCACTATTCTCTTCTGTCATCACTGTGACCACCCACATACAGTTTTACTGAACTTTTCACAGCCATCATGACACTTTAGCTGTTCTCCTTGCAGTGCCCAAGCTTGTGGGAATATAATTCTTCTATTTCTTTCTTACTTAGAATAAAGGGCTTCAGTATGATGACACCACTGGAGAAAGACGAAAGTATACTGCTCGTGGACCTATATAGGAATAAAGGTCTTCTGTATGACAGTTGAGAAAATCATTAGCAGTAGTTGTCCCTCTGTATTCACATGAATAGTTGTGTTGAAGTCCACTTCCAAAGGTCAGCTCTGCTAAACTGTCCCTCAGGTTTAGTGGTGAAGGGAAAGCAATAATTAGAAAAGAAACAATCAAATAACCAAAAAACCATCGTAGAAGACACAGAAGAACAACAAAAATTAATAAGAGGAAATTAGTAATGCATATCTAAATACATTTGGGAAAAGTGAGAAAAAAAGCAAGAAGGCAGTTTTAAACTCTGTCAGAAGTAAAGGAAACCTCACATCATCACAGAGATGAATACAATTCCTTGAAATCAAGTAGGAAAGGTGTAAATGCTTCCTTGTATTTGGAAAGGTTGCAAAGTATGTATTTGCATCATCTATGGATGAAACTGAGGATGCCAAAAACTGCTATGTATTTTAAAGTCATTGGTCTTGAATGAAGGTTAAAATATCTTTTGAGAGGGACACCGTGGCGGTTGAATGGGAACAGACAGATGATGTTAACAGAGGATATATCACATTTTTATGGTAAATAAACCACATCCTAAAAGCCATTCAGTGATATACTAATACTTGTGTCCGGTCCTGAAGCTGTAAATTCAGATATGTAGTTGACATCAGCAACTGTTCTGAAGTACGGAGAAATGTGAACAAGAGCATTAGCTAACAAGCCTACAGAATAGTCATGCTTCTACTTTGTGTCTTGTGGCTCAGGCCTGTACTTGCTTTCAAAGACAACAATGTTTTTTGAAGAGTTGCAATGCAGTCTTCCAAAAATGACAGAAATAGCAACAGCTGTTAAATAGGAGATTTACAGAAAAATCTCAAAGCGTTCATGGCTGCCGTAACGAAGTCCCATTTTACCAATACCCTAATAGAGAAAGTAAGAACATAAATTTTGAAGTGGATTAGGGATTTCCGTCCAAAGCTGTCTAACTCAATGCTCTGAAGGAACAAACAGGAGCTCAAACAGATCTCAACAGTTTATCCATGGTACTGAGGAGCCTAAAGAAAAAAAAATGTTAAGGGCTGAATCTGGCTGGGGATTCATTATATACACCCAGCAGTCTCACTAAGATGTTTTTCAGACATCTACTTTAGGAATCACAGGTGATTAAAATAACTGGATTTAACACTGAAGAATGTGCAAAGGAGTATTCAGTCCCAGCATCTGGCTGGATATTTTGATTAAAGACAACAGCTATCTCAAAATAGGCTTTCAAAAAAACATAATAGTAAAAGTGTACTCTTCCTTGTACATTTTCTATCTTTTGCTTGTGGCCAAAGCATTGGTCCAGGATCCTGGAGAAACTGGCATATTTGTCCCAGATCTTCTCTATCACTTTACAAAAATGCTGTGACCTCTCTTTTCCTTGTCTGTGAAACTATAATCCTAATTCAAACTTGGTACTCCAGGCTTATCGTCTGGTTTGCCTGTTTGGATTGTCTTCAAGGCATGGACTGTCTCCTGCTCTGTCCAGTGGTAAATGCATAGAAGCGCCCTCACATTGCTAGACCCTTAGGTCCTACAATGAGAAAAACAATACATATCATACACTGAAGCATCACATTTGATTTTTGCCTGCAGACACATACATTCAGATAAAACAAGGAATATACAATTATGATTCATTTCTTACCATTTAATCACAACTGGAAAATCAGCAACTGAGAATAATGGGTCATTTTCAGTGGTCAGAGGTTCAGAATTTAAATACATTGCAGCATTAACAAAGGCAAGGATGTATCTAGTGAGGTTTCCAACAGAGTGTGGGAGCATCATGTCCTTCGTTTTCAATGGGAGATGAATGTTCAGCTACTGGAAATTCCACACCATCCCTATATGCATCTCCAAGCACTTTTGAAACCTGTCACAAAAATGCTTTCTAAATATCAGAGAGATGTCAGAGTACATTGCTGACAGTACTGTTTTTGCCTAATCCCATATCTGAAGATTTGAGGCAACCTTTGAACACTGCTATATAATTTGCTCTTAGTGTAGTAAAGTCCTTTTACATAATCTGTGAAAAAATTTAGAGTACTTGTGTGTGTAAAGTAGGGTAGCTGTTTAAGAAGATGGTTGACATTCATAAATACATTGCTTCTATAAATGATATTCTTTAAAACTGCACTTATTAAATTAATGCCTATAAATAATAAGTTCATTCAATGTCTTTCCTCTTTGTTCTTATGGACGTAGCCAAGAGTATTTAGTAATCATGTTAGTAATTTAGTAATTTGATAATGCAGTCCTGCAGCAAGGTCACGTAGAATGGATAAGAAAGTTACTTTCCAGCCCGTAGGCAAGAGAAAAATATCCGTCTGAGTAAGAATCAATACAAGATAAAGCCCAACTGGAGGAGAAAAGGAAGAATGACAATCTACTTTAAAGTAAAGGAAGCAGGAAGCATCAAAATTATAACTTTTGCAGTTAAACCCTCTTCTTAGAACATACATTAATGAATGGATAGTCATCAAAATTTTAGTATAGCTTAGGGATATGGAACAAAGATAACACAGGCAGACGGGACTAGTCTTGTAAACTGAAGTTAATGGATGATATTATACTGTAATGGAAATGTCATCCAGTAACAGGAATACCATTTTGTAATAAATGACACTTACACGCAACCACTGTTAGAAACAACGCCTGAGTAGATAATGTATAAAGCTAGCAGGCATAATATTTTCATTTCAGAAAAGAGATTTCCTACAATAGCTGAGTCTGCATTTTTTTCTAGCCAAAGTTCATCACTGTAATGTCAGTTGCAAGGAGCTTCATATCTCAAAGCAACATATCAAAATTCTGTATATGAAGGAGATAATACTTTTCTGATTACTCTGAAAAATTCAAACTCTTGAGTCTGAAAAGTAGGGTTTTATTCCTTCTTCTGACCTCACTTTTTATCAGTTAGGCTGCAGATAGATTATAGCTCTGCTGTTCTCTATACTATACCTTTCTGTAGGGACGAACTATAATATGATATCTTTAGAATGAATAGTTTGTTTCCCTATTTCAGCACTATAGGTGAAAATGTAGAAAGAAGCTAGTGAGTACATTATTTTTTAAAAAACATTTAAGTTTGTGGCTAGAATTTCATTCTATAATGTAGCAGAATTGTCTCAGCTGCATTTAAAGTTTTGTACAGATTTTTCTCTAGTCTAATACTGATAGCACAAAAAAATTATTTTCTTTTATGAATTATTAATAACATTTCATAGATGTTTTTTACTAACTTGGACAGTTTCCGTTTGATCTTAAAAAGCCATCAAGGTACCCAGATATATTTTCTAGGAACACAGAAGAAAAAGGAGCCTCCCTGCTAATAGAATGGGAGCACTGAAACTTCAAATGCAGATTCTGTAACTTCTTTAGTGCTTGTGAATGTCTTAGGATCATAGATGCAGGTATTTGATGTAACATTCCTAGTGTGACATCTGTACAATGAAGAACATAAACTTGTGTGAACAAAGGTTTCTCAAATAGATACTTAAAAGTTTCTAGATACCGGAGGAAAAAAAAAAAATTAGATTTGGAAAGAACATTGAATACTAAGAAAGCTGATCTGCATTCAGATTCACTAAGCTGTAGTTATTACTAGAAAAAAATTTTGCATTAAAGCAATGTAAGGCAAATACATTTTGCACTTAAGTTTCATGTTTAAGAAATGTTATGCTAGGGGAAGGGAAGGTGCAGGAAGG
The DNA here is from genome assembly GCA_009806455.1 of Tetrax tetrax. Classification (NCBI taxonomy): domain Eukaryota; kingdom Metazoa; phylum Chordata; class Aves; order Otidiformes; family Otididae; genus Tetrax; species Tetrax tetrax. The sequence continues at coordinate 936,583 of WHYT01017497.1, forward strand.
TGCGGGAAGGGAAGGTGCGGGAAGGTGCGGGAAGGTGCGGGAAGGGAAGGTGCGGGAAGGTGCGGGAAAGG
>WHYT01017497.1:943068-953816 GCA_009806455.1 Tetrax tetrax
GAGTTGGAAGGGACCTTCAAAGGTCATCTAGTCCAACCCCCCTGCAAGAAGCAGGGACATCCCTGACTAGATCAGGTTGCTCAGAGCCCCATCCAACCTGGCCTTGAATGTTTCCAGGGATGGGGCTTCCACCATCTCTCTGGGCAACTTGTTCCAGTGTTCTATAACTCACATTGTAAATTTTTTTTTCCTAATATCCAATCTAAATGTACCTCCCTCTAATTTAAAACCATTACCCCTAATCCTATCACAACAGGCCCTACTGAACAGCCTGTCCCCATCTTTCTTGTGGCCCCCTTGAGGTACTGGAAGACCACTATCAGGTCTCCCTGGAGCCTTCTTTTCTCCAGGCTGAACAGCCCCAACTTCCTCAGCCTCTCCTCATAGGAGAGGTACTCCAGCCCTCTGATCATCTTCGTGGCCCTCCTCTGGACCCTCTCCAACTGGTCCATGTTCTTCTTATGTTGGGGACTCCAGAACTGGACACAGTACTCCAGGTGGGGTCTCACCAGGGCAGAGTAGAGGGGGACAATCACCTCCCTCAACCTGCTGGCCATGCTCGTCTTGATGCAGCCCAGGATGCAGTTGGCCTTCTGGGCCGCAAGGGCACATTGCTGGCTCATGTTGAGCTTCTCGTCCACCAGCACTCCCAAGTCGTTCTCCTCAGGGCTGCTCTCCATCCATTCTCTGCCCAGCCTGTATTTGTGCCTGGGATTGCCACGACCCAGGTGCAGGACCTTGCACTTGGCTTGGTTGAACTTCATGAGGTTGGCATGGGCCCACCTCTCCAGCCTGTCCAGGTCCCCCTGGATGGCATCCCTCCCTTCCAGCGTGTCGACGGCACCACACAGCTTGGTGTCATTGGCGAATTTGCTGAGGGTGCACTCTATCCCACTGTCCATGTCGCCGACAAAGATATTGACCAGGTTCAGGCCCAACACAGACTTCTGAGGGATGCCACTGGTGACCAGTCTCCACTTGGACATTGAGCCGTTGACCACCACTCTCTGAGTGCGGCCATCCAGCCAACTTCTTATCCACCGAGTGGTCCATCCATCAAACCCATGCCTCTCTAGTTTGGAGAGAAGGATGTTGTGTGGGACAGTGTCAAAAGCTTTGCACAAGTCCAGGTAGATGATATCCATTGTTCGTCCCTTGTCCACCCATGCTGTCACCCCATCATAGAAGGCCACCAAATTGGTCAGGCACGATCTGCCCTTGGTGAACCATGTTGGCTGTCACCAACAACCTCCTTGCTCTCCATGTGCCTTAGCATGGTTTCCAGGAGAATCTGCTCCATGACCTTGCCAGGCACAGAGGTGAGGCTGACCGGCCTGTAGTTGCCTGGCTCTTCCTTGTTTCCCTTCTTAAAAATGGGGGTTATGTTCCCTCTCTTCCAGTCATCGGGGACCTCACCAGACCACCACGACTTCTCAAACACAATGGCCAGTGTCTTGGCAACTTCATCTGCCAGTTGCCTCAGGACCCGTGGATGGATCTCATCGGGTCCCATGGACTTGTGCACCTTCAGGTTCCTCAGCTGTTCCCGAACCTGCTCTTCGAGTACAGTGGGTGGTTCTTCATTCTCGCAGTTCCTGCCTGTGCCTTCCACAGCTTGGGTGGTGAGACAAGAGCTGTTATCGGGGAAGACTGGGCCAAAAAAGTCATTGAGTACCTCAGCCTTCTCCATGTCTCAGGTAACCAGGACACTGCTTTCCTTCCAGAGGTGGCCTACATTCTCCTTGGACTTTCTTTCGTCCCCTACATACCTGTAGAAGCTTTTCTTGTTGCTTTTTATATCCCTGGCCAGATTCGATTCCATCAGGCTTTTAACCTTCCTCACCCGATCCCTGGCCACTCACACAGCCTCTTTGTAGTCCTCCCAGGCTACCTGTCTCCGCTTCCACCCTCTATAGGCTTTCCTCTTCACTTTCAGTTGGTCCAGGAGCTCCTTGTTCATCCATGCAGGCCTCCTGGCCTGTTTGCCCGACTTGTACTTCATTGGAATGCACCTCTGCTGAGCTTGGAAGAGGTGCTCCTTGAATGTGGACCAACTTTCCTGTACCCCTCTTCCCTCCAGGGACACCTCCCCTGGCACTTTGCCCTTCAGGTCCCTGAAGAGGCCAAAGTCCACCTTCTTGAAGTCTAGGGCAGAGAGCTTGCTGTGTAGTTTCCTTGCTGCCCCGTGGATATTGAACTCCACCATGTCATGGTCGCTGAAGCCAAGGCTGTCCATCAGTTTCACATCCCCCACCAGTCCCTCCCTGTTGGTGAGCACAAGGTTGAGCATTGCACCCCTCCGTGTAGGCTTCTCTACTGCCTGCAGGAGGAAGTCATCATCCACACATTCCAGGAACCTCCTGGACTGCCTGTGCCCTGCCGTGTTGTCTCTCCAACAGATGTCAGGGTGGTTGAAGTCCCCCATGAGGACCAGGGCTTGTGACCGTGAGGCTGCTCCTATCTGGCTATAGAGTACCTCATCTGCTCTGTCCTCCTGGCCAGGTGGCCTGTAACATCCCCTGCCGTCCCCATCCTAGAGTGCCTCATCTGCTCTGTCCTCCTGGCCAGGTGGCCTGTAACAGACCCCCACCGTAACGACCCCTGTCCATCCCCGTCCTCCAATCTTGACCCACAAGGTCTCTGTCAGTTCGTTCTCCATCCCCAGGTGGAGCTCCACGCACTCCAACTGGTTGCTGATGTAGAGAGTGACACCCCCTCCTTGTCTCCCCTTCCTGTCCTTTCTAAAAAGCCTGTACCCCTTCATGTTGATGGTCCAGTCATACGAGTCATCCCACCATGTCTCTGTGATGTCAACAAGGTCGTAGCCCTGCTCCTGTGCACGCATCTCCAGTTCTTCCTGTTTATTCCCCATGCTGCGTGCGTTGGTATACAGACACTTCAGCGGGGCTCCCGACAAAGCCGACTTGCTGGCTGGAGTGACAGGCGTTCTTTTGGACCACATTTTAAGTTCATTTGCACATACCAGAGATCCTTCTTCAGCTTCTGGACCCTCCGTGCTGGCACTGGCACCATGCTGACAGCAGTGGGCTGAACTGTGCTCCCCCTCCCCCCAGCAACACCAGTTGGCAAGCCTTTGTCCAAGCACACTCTTCCCCTTCTCGGTTAGGTGCATGCCATCCACCCCTAGCAGCCCGGGCTTCTCAAAGCACTCCCCATGCTTTGGATAAGCCCCATTATTTCAAATATTCCTCCTTTCTTTAAACTGGTGCTCTCTGTTATAATTAAAATTACTCTCACATCCCCAGCTGTAGCCTTGAAGAGTGTACAGGAATTCAGGTTGGGGATTGTCCTCAGCCCTTCAGCAAGGCAGTGAATGGACCCAAAGCATCCAGGTTGTCTGCCTCTGGCAGAAGAATGAGCTGCACTTTAGGCGGGGAGGATAAGAACCGAGAAAGGTGGGTTGTGTGGTCATAGAAGAAACGAGCAGTTTCCTTTGAGATGTGCAGATTGTATCCAAGAGATAGAGGGCACTAGGAAGGTGCAGGGACCAAGCCATGGATTTGCTTGCAGCCACACTGAATAAAAATCTGTAGAAGTCACAGAGGAACAACTCTCAGAATATTAGGTATTTGTTTTATTTTAGCTTTAAAAGCTGGACAGCTCCTTTTAAAAAATGTAGTACATGATTTTTATTATCCTGTAACAAAAACAGACCACATTTTTTAAGACAGAAGCAGAGGAGGGGCTGGGAAAGCTGACATGTTCTGGACAGGGAAAAGAGGAGAACTAGGTACTTCATTGCCAGATTCACATCATCCTGTTAACAGCTGCCTGGATCCAGGAATATTCCCCTGCAGATTTTCTCCACATACAAACCCTACAATTTTGTGTGTCAAATACTTGGAACATTTATTTTCCTACCATGTCCTTCTCTATGTTGAGTTATATCTACTTGTAGTTGCACTTTTACCTACTGTGTCTCTTTGCATAGTAGGCAAAATTATGCTCTCCTTCAAATCTGCTAATCTAGGATACTTACATGAAAATAACCGGTGACTACAGTCTTCTTTTTTTTTTTTTTTTGACTGAGCTTAGAGTTGTCCTTAGCCCACACTCCCAGGTCAATAATAAGTATGCTGAACAACGGCAGGTCAGGTTCATGTGCTGCAAGTAGAACTATACCAGGGATGGATCTGACCCTGCAGTTTTCAGTGATCCATCAGTTTAATCTTCTATTTTTCAAGAACCTTTCCTCACATATTGCATTGCTGAGCGAGGAGTTACAGGTAGTTTCTACAAATCATTCTGACTATTTACTTTGGAAGGTAGAGGAAGTTTGACAGCTGTGATGAAATGCTTCTGTGGATAAAATGCTTGGAGGTTTTGGGGACAGACAGCTGAAAGCATCTTTCCAAACAGTCACTGTTTGTCAGTAACCTTAACCTCTTCTGCTAATCATCTTCTTTTTGAAAAAAAATAAAAAAGCTGCTCTATGCAGTAGCAAAACTTCACCCTTCTCCTCCCAAGTCAGTTGGAACACAAAGATCTACGTAAAGTGGCATAGCTAAAATAACTTCCTATCTAGAGGAATTATTTCTGAGAATGAATATGAACATTTGCTGGGGTCAGTTCTTGGTCAGTTTCGGGATTTTCATCTGAGTCGGAAATAAATTCTCACTAACAATCTGGCTTTCCTGGGGTTCTGAAGTAAACTTTTGCAGCTAGCAAATCAACTAACCTCATCACAGTTCAAGTGATGTGCCAGGTGTCTGATGGATAGTATTTCACATCGGTAATTCATTAAAGCTCAAATCACAAGAAATTTCTCTTGAGTAAATCTTCAAGGAAATCTCAGTAATTTTGAGAAATCTTAGTGATGATTTCTGTGCCTTGAAATGGACTTTTGATACAAAAAGTCAAAATGCTAACACTTTACTTTGATATATTTAGCTAAAAATAATCTGATATTTTTAAAAGAAAATACTTAATTTCACATGGCTTTGATCTTTTCTTTGGATGCCTCATGCAATCTATAGTTGAGATCGCTTCTGGATGGGAATGCTGTTGGGTGAAAAAATTACAATGTAACAATGTTTTCTTTAATTATTACTTTCAAAATACTTGCAATATTCAAAAGGTGACTTAGATTTGAGGAAGGTCTGGTGGAATCCTGTCAAGATTCCATAGGAAGATACATTTATTCAAGTCCACTGGGAATTTGCCTGCTTTCCTGACAGCTACTGGCTTATCTTCCCTTCATGTCCTGTTGAATGGATGATGGAAAGCGTTAGCGTGACCTAACAGCCTATGCTTCTGAATCTGTGGAGATCTTCTGGAGAGTTGCACAGTGGCCTTACCAGTACTGGATCTCCCCCTGCAACCTCAAGCAGAAAACGTATTTTTTTTTGAATAACAAAGTGCTCTTATTTCCAAATAGTCCTGCATTATCCCTTGAAAGCCTTACTGTCTAGCTGGATTATATCTCTTACAATGCACTTTGGTCCTACTGTATTTGAGCAGCTGTAGCAGCCTCTGGGAGTTTGCACTGTATAATGATGGTAGAACCAAAGAGTGGGAAGGAAAACCTTGGCTGAAAGGGATGCTGTCTTATTAGGCTGTAAGGTCCCTATTAAATAGACAAACAAATAAAAGAGTTTGAAGAACTCATCATTTTCTGGGAGAGGGGAGTTGTTTGTTTTTTAATCTTTGAGTGGCTTTCATGTGAGGTTTATAATAGAATCATACAATCAAGACAGAAAATACAAATGTCCATCAGACTTCCTTTTGTTTTTTTTTTTTTTTCCTGCTCACTTCTATTCATTTTAACAGCCCTACTTCTATGCCTGTGATATACAGAGAGTGACATGTCCCAGGTGCTTAAAAAACTCTATCCAACTGCCTCTAGTGCCCAGATGACAGACAATTATGATTCCACTTTTGCTAGACATCAACCAGAGGAATTTTCAGGGGAGGGCTGGTGTGTGACAGCTTATGAGAAGTACAGGGGAAGGGAAGCAGTGGCCCACAACAAACAGAGCATCCCAGTGTGTATAGCCAAAAGGCAGCTCCTGGCTACATTCTCTTTTACTGGAATAAAAGCCTTCCTTCTAGAGCTCTAGCAAATTCTGAATATTTCATGTACATCCACATCAACACAAAGTGTCAGCAGGAGGACTACCACAGAAATATTTATAGAGTTCCAGGTTTACTAATGTTCACCTTTTCATTACCTTTTTGATTTTGAAATTGAAAACTTGTCAGATAAAATGTGCTGTAATAATACCTCCAGTAGAATTAAAGGGGATCCCGTTAAAAGAATTTTGTATACAAAAGCAGTAGGGTCATGAAGGCAAGTACATAGCGTCTTTATTTACTGAGCTGGTCTATACAGGAGAACATTGGTCTCTTAATGTTGATCATCAAAAATGTAATTCAGAAGTGCATTGAAGGGCTTTCTACACAGCTATCTATGTGTTCTGAATGGAAGAGTGGCTTTTATATAGTTAAGTATTTTACCTAGATTTATGCCATCACTACCTAACAAGCAAACTTTTTACCTGCTTGAGGACTCATACTCAGTTTTTGTAGGAAAATATGCTCATAAAAATTCAAGTATTTCTCTGTTCTTTTCTTTGGATCAGCCTCTCTCTTCTTAAGGCCCCATTCTGATCTCCTACACTTTCAAAACTAAACCAGTAAGTACAGTTCAACCATAGCATATCCTGCACCAGGTGCCTAAAAAGAGACAAGTGCACAGTAATCCTGAAATAGGCTTAGATCGGGGCCTGCTGTGGGATCCAGCTGATGTAATTTAATGTTTCCTGAAGACTAGCAGTAACCTGAGTACTCTGCAAAAGAAATGTTAGGAATAATAATTCCTATAGTCTTACACATTGAAGAGAGAATTGCTGAAGCAAAGTTGCACATTCTGCCTTTGCAGCACCACTCAAAAGCTCGAAAATTTCCTCTGGGGAATAGCAGAGAGAAACAGTATCATAACGCATAGGAAAAGTCAAGAAACACTGTGAACAGAGGAAAAAAAAAAGAAGCTAAAGGTACAAGGTTCTTCCATGTTTTTGGTTTGTTTGCTGCAGAGAATAGGTAAATGAGTGGAAGGCAACAGGCATCAAAAACTTTGCTGAAATGCATGTCTGTTTTCTCAAAGCTCTAGAAGTGCTAATTGTTTTACAGTTTACAAATTATTTCCTTATCTGTTCACCCAGAACTAAATAGAATTGTAGTCCATCGTCATTGGCTATAAGCATGTTCATCATAGAACCACAAAATGGTTTGGGCTGGAAGGAACCTTAAAGACCATCTAGTTCCAACCTCTCTGGCATGGGCAGGGACACCTTCCACTAGAACATGTTTCCTGCAGCCCCATCCAACCTGGCCTTGATCACTTCCACATCCACAGCTTCTCTGGGAAACCTGTTCCAGTGCCTCATCACCCTCACTGTGAATAATTTCTTCCTTGTATCTAATCTAAATCTACTCTCTTACTGTTTAAAGACATTACCCCTTGTCCTATTACTATGAGCACATGTTTTCCTCAAACGTGTACTCTGACAAATATGCTTCAGTGGGATATGAACAATTTAGAGTGAGTTAGTGAATTAGACTGGAGGTTGTGAATTAGCTTTCTTGGCAAAACAGGAAGTTTCCTGGAAACTTTTCACTCCTAGGAACATGTATAATTTGTTTGTTTTTCTCCCTGGGAATTTAACAACCACTATCTGGATGTAAATTCCACTGTTAATATAAGGAAAGCATTTGTCTGAAAGTCTAGGTGTTAACCATTTGCATTTCAAGTACAGATAAAGGATGCAAAAAAATAGTAAAACAATGTACTTACCAGTTTTTCTATGCTTCTTATATTGGTTGAATTCTGTGTCTCTGAGCTAGGAATAGACCATTTCTTAAACGAGCTAGTCTTCTGAAAAACATCTTTTTGTCATTCTTAAAAGCATTCCCACAATCTGAATGACTCTATTTCTTGATTTCTTCTAGAAAAAGTGGAATGGCTAGAATCTAGTATCTAGTGAAATTTTTAATTTAGCCTGATCTCCATGGGATTAATATTTGACAGGGCAAAAACTTTCTGGCATAGATCTTCTAGAAGGTGCCATCCAGTAGGAAGATGCTGACATGATATTCCTTTCTCAGATATTAGCTTATTTCAAACCACCATATAATGCCATGCTTTCCAGAATTAATTTCTTTTGATAAAATAAAGTCAAATCCACAGTAGAAACTTACTCAAAAGTCAAGAAGCGGAGTATAGTATACCTGGAATTCCAACGTCTGTACTTTAGTCAGCTACTTCTTCTATATACTGTTTTTTTTTCTTCCACAATTAATGGGAAATTTCACTTATTTATTAATGTAGGTACTTTACTACTCTAACTTGAGATTAAGTTATACAAGTCATCTGTTGGTAAATTACATACTTGTTCAAAGTTGTTACACTATACTAATTTCAGAGGTTTCTTTAGTGCTACCCATCTTATTTTTTATGTGTATTATCTCTATACCTTGTATAACTCTATACTTATTATCTTATCTGTAGAATGGAGATAATATATAAGCAAATATATGAAAAAAAATAAAATAAAAATATCAGCTTATATAGGTGTTATGAAGTGTGTAAGTAGTTATGTAGTAGTAGTTCTGTAGAGAACTTTGTATTTGATATATTTTTTTTAAACGGCGACTAGATTGTACATTAGTTCTTTATTATATTACAGAGGTTTTGAGGATCATTTTTGCACAACTACATTCAATTTATATTGAGTCTTCACGTGTTCATCTTTATTAAATTCTCCTGTTTCTACTGCAAAGGACATGAAAATGTTGTACTTCTTCCATCCTGCAGCCTTGATTCTCTGTTAGCTCTCCTGAAATCTCCATGATCTTTAGACCGTTTGTAGGTTTTTCACCATATCTTCATTCTGAAGTCTAACTTTCTTTCCTCTGCCCTCACCCCTCCTAATTTTTTTAAGCAGCAGTCACTTCTGTATACAAGATACAGATGGTAGCTTGGATTCTTGCTACTTGAGCCATTTTATTATGGTTTTAGTGATCCAGGGATTATTGTGCACTATATGAGTGAAAGTTGATATTTGTTTCTTGTATATACGTGCTTGTATAACTTTCCTAACTCTTTCTATAGAATATACCAACATAAATGTGAATGATATACACAAGTGCTTAAATCACCATGTAAATATATAGATGTGTTTCCTTTGAAGTTTCTTTTATTATTTTCTTACAAAAGTCTGAAGTGAAAGCTTAAAAAGTAAACTGAGTTTCTTTAAGGCATTTCTGAAGTTTGCTTCACAGGTAAACAACAATTCTTTAAATTTTATGCCTCTTTTCATTTTTCTTTTCTAATACTTTTGTAACCAATACTTCTTCAGTTTTCATTATTTCCCACTGTGTAACAAAAATAATCCACATTGAACCAGGTTTCAAAAGTTAATGGGAAGAAACACTTATTGTCCCCTTTTTTTTTTTCAGAATGCACACAAACCGAAGACATATTTTATCAGTTTAGACAGGTTTACAGTACGAATGCATCTTCAAAAATAAAAATATGCAATTTATTAAACTTTTATTCAGTTCCAGATGAAGACTTGTGTTGATACCTATTCATTTCAGATACATGTGTGCAAATAATAAATAACTTTTTTTTTTTTATATTTTCTTTATCCCTTTTAATAGTTCCTATGAATTCATTTTGATGCATTGCTTTTCTCCTAGACATATTTTTTACCCAACAGTTAATGCTGTAATCACATGAAGACTTGGCAGAATTCCAGCTAATAGAATTAGAGATCTAGTCATTTTAGGAAGAGTCCTTAAAGTTTAATCACAGTATCACAGAATAGTTAGAGTTGGAAGGGACCTTCAAAGGTCATCTAGTCCAACCCCCCTGCAAGGAGCAGGGACATCCCTGACTAGATCAGGTTGCTCAGAGCCCCATCCAACCTGGCCTTGAACATTTCCAGGGATGGGGCTTCCACCACCTCTCTGGGCAACCTGTGCCAGTGTTCTATAACTCACATTGTAAAATTTTTTTTTCCTAATATCCAATCTAAATGTACCTCCCTCTAATTTAAAACCATTACCCCTAATCCTATCACAACAGGCCCTACTGAACAGCCTCTCCCCATCTTTCTTGTGGCCCCCTTGAGGTACTGGAAGACCGCTATCAGGTCTCCCTGGAGCCTTCTTTTCTCCAGGCTGAACAATCCCAACTCTCTCAGCCTGTCCTCATAGGAAAGGTGCTCCAGCCCTCTGATCATCTTCGTGGCCCTCCTCTGGAGCCTCTCCAACTGGTCCACATCCTTCTTATGTTGGGGACTCCAGAACTGGACACAGTACTCCAGGTGGGGTCTTACCAGGGCAGAGTAGACGGGGCAGAATCACCTCCCTCGACCTGCTGGCCACGCTCCTCTTGATGCAGCCCAGGATGCCGTTGGCCTTCTGGGCCTCAAGGGCGCATTGCCGGCTCATGTTGAGCTTCTCGTCCACCAGCACACCCAAGTCGTTCTCCTCAGGGCTGCTCTCGATCCATTCTCTGCCCAGCCTGTATTTGTGCCTGGGATTGCCACGACCCAGGTGCAGGACCTTGCACTTGGCTTGGTTGAACTTCATGTGGTTGGCATGGGCCCACCTCTCCAGCCTGTCCAGGTCCCTCTGGATGGCATCCCTCCCTTCCAGCGTGTCGATGACAAAGATATTGACCAGGTTCAGGCCTCTGAGGGACGCCACTGGTGACCGGT